>JADRCD010197084.1:13870-24660 GCA_019843815.1 Montemys delectorum | reverse complement strand
TCTCTCTGACACACACACACAAACACACACACACAAACACACACACATACATCTAACACACAGAGAGAGAGAGAGAGAGAGAGAGAGAGAGAGAGAGAGAGAGGAGAGAGAGAAATCTGGGGATTGGGGCTAATGCATATGGTGGACAAAGAGCAGCTCTGGAACTTCCTCTCCCCAACCTTTCTGTAGGCTCCAGGACTGAGTTCATCAGGCTAACATGAGGGGTGCCTCTACTTACTGAAGCATCTTTCTGGACTTCCACATTTTTGTCAGGACAGTTTTGTTGTTGTTGTTTTGTTTTGTTTTTTGTTTGTTTGGTTTTTGTTTTTGTTTTTTGTTTTGCAGGGTGAGGGCAAATCCCAAGTGATTTGATGCAAATAAAATCCTGGAAAAACCTCATTTTAGGTTTTAGGTTTTGTTTTGTTGTTTTGTTTTTGCTTTTAAGGCATCAAGAGAGAACACCTGGGGACGGGGGCTTGAATGGCAAGCATGATTAGTCTTTTGAGTCTGCTCCAGGTCTGGGTCCACCTTCACTGCCTTCCTCGCTCCGGTCTTAGACAAGCTACTTAGCGACTTTGACCTTGACGATGCTCATCTGTCAAGGGATAATAACGACATTTGCTTAGTGAAGTTCCAGCAAGGATGAGACGCAGTGTTGTACAGGAGAGAACTTGCTCCGCTCTGTGCTTAGAAAACATTAGCCAATGCAAGCTAGCCTGCAGCCTCAGTGATCTGCTCTGGGGTTTGTACAAAGAGGGGAGTGTGTTATTGAGAAAGGAGATCAGTTTGTAGGGAAGGGAAGTGGCCGAAGAAGAAACGTTCAGTTATAGAAGCAAGTGCGACCATGCACAGTAGGCTTTACGCAGACATCTGTTGAATGAAGAAGGTCCAGACTAGGAATATGTAGAATTTCATATAGTTAACCTCTTTTATCCTGAAACCCCTTATTCAGATGTTTATAGGCTTAACAAAGCACTTTAACAGCTATTAAATGAACAGACAGGTAGCTAAGGCAGAGCTCAGGTTCTGTTTTGTTGAAATGAAAAATAAGGTGCATAGAGAAACACAAGAGAAACTTGAGAATAAGAGTGTAATTAAAACTCAAGTCAGGGTCTGTAGAGAGGGCTCAGCAGTTGAAAGAGCTTATTGTTCTTGTACAGGTCCCAGGTTTTGTTCTCAGCACCCACAGGGCAGCTCACAACCAGCTGTAACCTCAGCTCAGAGGGAGCCAACACCCACTTTGGCCTCTGAGGGCACCGGGCATGGGCATGCAGGTGGTACACAGATATATATCTAGTCAAAACACTCACACACATAAAATAAAAATAAATCTTTAAAAACTCAAAACAAAAGTCAGGTTTTGTACACAATGGTCAGTATCCACTCCTTCCTTCCGATACTCCACCTACTGGGGAAGATATCATTTATTCTAAACACTTAAAAGAATATGAATAAGTTGATGGTGCATAAAATTGACTTTAAGAAATTCATAAGAGAATATTTTAATCCTTTAGTTGAATTAGATAGTACTTTCTTGTGATGTATGAGAAGAAAAGATGGCTGAGAATAGACATGGGGAGTGATTGGTGGCCACAGATCCCATGCTCTATTATAATTATAATTATTATTATTATCATTATTATTAATTTTATGTATATAAGTACACTGTAGCTGTCTTCAGATACACCAGAAGAGGGCATCAGATCCTATTATGAATGGTTGTGAGCCACCATGTGGTTGCTGGGAATTGAACTCAGGACTTCTGGAAGAATACCTGGTGCTCTTAACCACTAAGCCATCTCTCCAATCCAGCTCGCATGCTCTTTTCCTAGCAGTTCAACTCTGCTGGAATGTGCCAGTCCCAGATGACTATTAGCTTGTCACCTAGTCAAGCCATCTTACATAAGTTTAGTTTCAGTAATCATTGCTCCAGGTGGTGTCAACTCTGTCTTGATGCATGGCTGAGAGATATAGGTCTTTGTGTTGTTGGCTTGTTCTTAGCATGTTATGAACACATGGTAGGATAGCAACAGAAGAAAGAAAGGGGAAGTCTTAGGAATGAAATTTTTACTTGGTTAAAATTCACTAGACACATGGAATGTTCGTATAGATCCAACCAAAAGAATAGGAAATGTATATTGTTTTAAATGCAATCCTGATCTGGAGGTTGGCCACCTCCCAGACCCCTCAGAATACAAAACACTAACAAGGATGAGACAAGGGGATCTCACATGGATTCTACCTTAAAGGATTCCAGTGACCAACCACAAGCCTGGTAGACATCCTAGCCAACCATTTGCCTCCCAGAGCAGTTTCAATGGAGCCAGCACAAGCACAAGAAGCTCAACACATGTGCCTTAGAACAACGACAACATTAATTTTTGCTTTGAGCCCAGAATCTGGGCAGACTATAGGTGTGAGCTGGCTCCATTTGGCTTCCGGTGGAGCACAGAAATCTGGGAGCCACAGTCATTTGAAAACACTCACTTGTCGCCTGTTAGTGTTGCCTAGGACTTTCACCAAGGCTGAATGCTGTGTGCTTTCTTTTTTTTTTTTTTTTTTTTTTTTTTTTTGATTTTTTTTTTTAATTTATTATGATACATAAGTACACTGTAGCTGACTTCAGAAGCACCAGAAGAGGACCTCAGATCTCATTACGGGTAGTTGTGAGCCACCATGTGGTTGCTGGGATTTGAACTCAAGACGTTCAGAAGAGCAGTCAGTGCTCTTAAGCACTGAGCCATCTCGCCAGCCCGCCATGTCACATAGCATCCTGTGCACTCTCCACCATTGATCAGAGAAAGCAAACGCTATGTCTCTGAGGAGAAAGAACACAAAGCTGAACACTTTGAGCAGTGAAGTGACCAAGTCACACTGTGAGAAGAGCAAGAAGAGTACATGACTATGACATCACACCTGGGGATCCATCCCATATACAGTTACCAAACCCAGACACTATTGTGGATGCCAACAAGTGCTTGCTGACAGGAGCCTTATATAGCTGTCTCTTGAGAGGCTCTGACAGTGCCCGACTAATACAGAAGTAGAGGCTTACAACCATCCATTGTACTGAGCAGGGTCACCAATGAAGGAGCTAGAGAAAGGACCCAAGGAGCTGAAGGGTTTGCAGCCCCATAAGAGGAACAACAATACGAACCAACCAGTACCCCCAGAGCTCCCAGGGACTAAACCACCAACTGAAGAGTACACATGGCTCTAAGTGCATATGTAGCAGAGGATGGCCTTGTGGGATATCAATGAGAGGAGAGGCCCTTGGTCTTGTAAAGGCTTAATGCCCCAGTGTACTCAAATACCATGACAGGGAAGTGGGAGTGGGTGGGTTGGTGAGCAGGGAGAGAGGGATAGGATAGGGGGGTTTTCGGAGGGGAAATGAGGAAAAGGGATAAAATTTGAAATGTAAAAAAAGAAAATATCTAATAAGAAAGAAAGAAAGAAAGAAAGAAAGAAAGAAAGAAAGAAAGAAAGAAAGAAAGAAAGGAAGGAAGAAAGGAAGAAAGAGAGAGAGAGAGAGAGAGAGAGAGAGAGAGAGAGAGAGAGAGAGAGGAAGAAAGAAGAGTGTATGAGGTAGGTATTGCTATCTTGGTCCTTTAAAAAGTGGACTATGTCACTTTCTTGCAGACACTATAATTTTTCTTCTTTTATACTTCTTTGGCCCACACTAAATGTTCTAGTACTTTCTGTGGCACCCCTACACTATTTATCTCATCTCTTGCTGAGCGTTATCTCAAAAGAGGACTCAAACCCTTGCTCCTCAAAGATATCAGTTCTTGGTTTTAGACCCCAGTTTAGTTATTGTGTAAGACAAATACGAGGTGTCTCTGAGACTAGACGGGGGCAAGGACATCAAAAGAAGCAAAGATTGATCTGTAAGAGACCAGAAGGCATGGGAGAGAAAGAGAAATGGAGGAAAGAGCAGCATGGCAGAGGGGAGAGAAAGGTGTGTGTGTGTGTGTGTGTGTGTGTGTATGTGTGTGTGTGTGTATGTGTGTGTGTATGTGTGTGTATGTGTGTGTGTATGTGTGTGTATGTGTGTGTATGTGTGTGTGTGTATGTGTGTGTGTATGTGTGTGTATGTGTGTGTATGTGTGTGTATGTGTGTGTGTATGTGTGTGTGTGTGTATGTGTGTGTGTGTGTGTGTGTGTGTGTGTGGTGTATGTATATGTTTGTGTGGGCATGTGCATGTGTGCATGGGTTTGTATATGAAAACCAGAGAGCAACATTAAGGATCTTCCTTCAACATCTTCCACCTTAATTTTGAGACAAGGTCTCTCTTGAATCTGGGGTTCATGGACTTAGCTGGACTGGCTGGCCAGTGGACTGCAGGGATCTGCCTGTCTCTGCCTCGCAGTGCTGAGGTTCGACACAGGCTGCTGTGAGCAGCTTGTTTGTGACTTAGGCTTTCCCTTTTATGCAGCAGACACTTCATCTAAACTATCTCTCTAGCCCCCGAATTTTGTTTTTAATTATTGGTTTGAGCCATCAAACACCTGAAACGTCTCTCAACTTCCTGAGGCACAGAGCGGGAACGTGCCTTGTCCAAAGTCACAGTCTAGCTGTAGAAGGAGCAAGGGTCTGTGTCCTGGTCATGGCAGCAGGTTCTTTCCCCTGTGTAGGCTCCTGTAGGATGATGTAGCCGTCCTGAGGTCAGTAAGGGGTTAAGGTAATAAGGCAAAGCACTGGGAGGCAAAGCCAACGATGGGCAGAGGAGCCAAACCAAGAAGGGGAAGGGTGGACGCCTTGTTTCTCTCATGACTGTCACTTGTCCTGACTTCAGTCTCCATCCTCTGGCTTCCGTAACATCTATTCACAGTCTTCTTTTTGGACATCTGAACTAACTTTCTCTGTAGATGGAAGGATAGCAGTTGGCATGTCTAGTTATAATGAGCCCTGGTGAGCCAGACACTTTATTTTAAAGGTAAGGTCACTGTCACAACACGCAATGCTCTGTTGCCGTGCAGAAATAAAACGTTAGGCAAAACAGTACTGATGTAGGCAACACACAAGCTTAAGTACTCGGGGTGCTGGCTAATCAAATTCAGGCACGTGTAGAGCCCGCAGTCCTGTAAAGATGATCATTCCTTTGGACAACAGTTATTAAAAGTGGGTTCTTGGTTCAGAAGAGTGTTAGAATTCTGTGCAGTGTTATGGGTTGCTGTTCTGTAAGAAATTGTCTTGCTTAGAAATCCCTCCATCCTCCTGCTCTTCTTAAAATCTAATCTATGTTAGAGTTCACAGCAAAACTGGGTACCACATACCACAGAAAGGCACAAGGGACAATTAACACTTACCTCTCAGAACACCGGTGGTGATTAATAAGAAACCATGCTACAGCTGGTTGTGTTTTTTTGTTTCCCACAATCAGGTGTGACTAAAGCTGGCTTCGAGTCTCCCTGTATTTGGGGTTGTGGGAGGCACCTCCAACCACTGGCTGCTGGCCTCCACATCTCCCCTTACAGGGAAAGCGCTCCTGCAGCCATTTAACAACATTCACCAGGACCTCTGATGTTTCTCAGGCACTGATGACTTACTGCATAGTAGGGTTGTCCCTGAGAACTCACGGAGATGAATTTCACTTTTCGGACCAAAAGTATCTATCCCACTGCTGACTCTGCCTTCTCACCTATGTCAGGGTGGTTTCACAGAGGTGGCCATTCACTTTGTCAGGTCACTTTTGCTTGATTCTGCTCCACAGGCATGAAAAACCCTTCACTGATAGGAAAACTGCCCTTATAGTGGCAGTGACCTCTGAGTATCCCCCAGTCCAGCGGTGTGTCTTTGACCCCCTCTAACCCTGTGTACTGGCTAGTTTTGTGTGTCAACTTGACACAGGCTGTACTTATCACAAAGAAGGGAGTTTCAGTTGGGGAAGTGCCTCCATGAGATCCAGCTGTGGGGCATTTTCTCAATTAGTGACCAAGGGGGTAGGCCCCTTGTGGGTGGTGCCATCTCTGGGCTGGAAGTCTTGAGTTCTATAAGAGAGCAGGCTGAGCAAGCCAGGAGAAGCAAGCCAGTAAGGAACATTCCTCCATGGCCTCTGCATCAGCTCCTGCTTCCTGACCTGCTTGAGTTCCAGTCCTGACTTCCTTGTGATAAACAGCAATGTGGAAGTAAGCCAAATAAACCCTTTCCTCCCTAACTTGCTTTATGGTCATGATGTTTGTGCAGAAATAGAAACCCTGACTAAGACACCCTGTCTGGGAGAGTTGCACAGGCCCACCAGTGTCTCCTATTGGTCTTCTAAGCACCTTGAATGTTTGCCTATAATTTCTGTAGGTTTTGATGTTCTAGCTTAACATGTCAGCAGAAAGAGAAGAAAAATGAAAATCCTCATAGAAGAAGGCTAATTTAATAGTGTCATTTATTTTTCTTTAATTTGGAGCAATCACAATTATGCACCCCATCAGCATTTTAAATTGCATACCAGATGAGGCTCTTACTTAAACACAAAGAAATAGACACACACTGACATACCATACATAACAAAGCATAAAGGGAAGCACATACACGTGTGCATACATATAGACATATGGTCACAAACACATACATGGCACACACACACACACACACACACACACACACAAGTGAAACCAATGTCTCAGAGTAATTTGGTTTTCCCCATTTCCTTCAACACAAGGGCAGTAACTATTCCCAAATAATGTTTCCTGTCTCAAATGTTCTTTTCTCTCCATCCCTTACCCTTTGTTGTTCCGTGTATATACTTTTGAAGAAATGGGTTTTGGGTTACTGATAATTTCAGGATAAATGTGTCCACTGAGTACAAAGATATTCAAAGGTAATAGAAATAGACCCACATCCTGGACGCTCCTTTCTTTTTTTCTTTTTTTTTTTTTTTAGATATTTTCTTTATTTACATGTAAATTTCTCCTTTCCCAGGTTCCCCTCCAAAAAGCAAACAAAGAAACAAACAAAAACAACAAGAACAAACCCCTTTTGCCTCCCCCCTCCCCATGCCTGCCACCCCACCCTCTCCCACTTATTGACCCTGGCATTCCCCTACACTGGGGCACAAAACCTTCACAAGGCCGAGGTCCTTTCCTCCTATAGATGATTGAATTTTCGATCCTTTACTGTACACATGCTGCCAGAACATTCAGTCCCACCATGTATAGTCCTTGATTGGTGGTTGGGTCCCTGGGAGCTCTGAGGGTACTAGTTAGTAATTGTTGTTCGTCCTAAGGGGCTGCAAACCCTTCAGCTCCATAGAACCTTTCTCTAACTCCTTCATTGGGGACCATGTATTCAGTTCAATGAATGGCTGTGAGCCTCTACATCTGTATTGGTCAGGTATTGTCAGAGCCTCTCAGGAGATAGCTATTTGCTTGCTGGACGCTCCTTTCTAAAAGAGCATGTATTATTTCTAAGTCTATTTTATGGCCTGGGATGCCTCAGGCCCAAATTAAAACCCACCTCACCTCATTGTCAGAATTTGGGGATTAAGCATTGACACACCTTGTAGTTTAAGCATCCTGACACCTAGATGGTTGTCTTCAAATACTCCTAATGATATTTTGGATAAAAAAAAAATCCCTCATTACCGCGTGAGTTGGGGGAAAAAAACGAACTCACATATCACCAGCATCCCTGCTCCTCTCCCCATGTCATCCCTGCCCTGTTGGGATGCAGTTCAGTTCCCAGGGGATTGTAATGCCCCTGAAAATTGACAGCCACATTCTATTATAACATATTTTCCCCATTTAATAACATGGCCTAGGTAATGATTCATAACCCTCGAAGGGCCTCCTGCCACTGACAGCTGAACTCAAGTAATTGAGAGCACCATGCAATTTGGTTGTGACTGCACCTTTATGGTTGGATCAAGCATTAAAGCAACAGTCTATCTAGATAGACTTTCAGTAACGTGACAGCCTCGTGATATGTTTCTGAGCCAGTTTTACATATGTAACTCTGGTGTCCCCAGGTCTGTGCGGCCTAGAATAGAGTTATGAGTGCTTACTGCATTACATTGTAAGTCCATTACAGACAGGGACATTTTCTCTTTCTCATCAATGTAATTTCAGCGTCTGGATTATAGAATGTAACCTTGGCATACAGTGTGCACAATCAACGTTTTCTCTGCCTCACTTTATGTCTCTTGGGTAAGCAGTCTTTGACAGGATCCCCCCACTATCAATAACATGACAACCACATTCTCTAAGACCCATGTAAGCTCTGTGTGGATCAACATAACTTAGTTACTCATACAGCCTCAATGCATATAGCTGCTTCCTTCCTACTCCCCGATGGTTTCAGTTAGGACTTCTTGAGACACTTCCACAAATGCCCCATCCATCCTTCTCATGAGTACAGCTCACCCAGCTAGAGATAGCCCCACTTCTGACGTCTCATAGGCATCCTCAGAGAACCACAGCTTGCTCTGGGACTCTCAGAAGCCTGTACCCTACCTAAGACAATTCCTGCCTCCTCGCCACTATCAGCACCTCAGCATATAAACATAACCTGGCACTTTAGCCCCTCTCAGCTTTAAGACATGTCGCCTGCCTCTCTAGGACTGTGCACGTGTGTGTTCATGAGTGCTTGTATTGAAGCATGTGCACATGCACGCAGTGCATGCGAAGTCTTGAGATCCATATCCGATGTCTTATCAATCAAACTCCAGTTTTTGGTTTTTGCTTTGTTTTGTTTTGTTTGTTTTTGTTTTTGTGGACCCTCTAATTCTGCTACACTCACTGGTTGACCTGAGATGGTCCAGTGATCTGTGTGTCTCCCCTCCCCAGCTCTTGAATTACAGATCTATTCTGCTCTCCCCATATGTTTACACATGTGCTGGGGATCAAGCTCAGCTCCTCACACTTTAGCAGCAAACACTTCAACCACTGTGTCATGTCCTTATTGCCTCGAGGCTAATTTTGTTCTTTGGCATGTCTTTAGAATTATGTGCAATAATAATAATTATATATGGATGCTGCATGTCATCTGCTATATTTCAATAAACATTCAGTAATCAATAGTATATTTAGTTTCTGGATTAAGCCTTAAAGATGTAATTCCATAAATAAGAATTGTAGCAGAGATTAAGCTGTCACCTGTGTGGAGTCACTATGGAGGCACGCAAAGGCCAGCTTGCCAGGAAGTCGACCCTGGCTCCAAGTTCAGGCTTTGGCACATGTTGTGTGACAGATCTTTTTTGGTTGGTTGCAATAACCACACTCACCCCCAAAATGGAGCCCATGACAGACCAAAGTAACACTTGCAGCAATATCCAAATTGGCAAGCCAATGTGTTTTTACTGCATTTTACTGTAGTCACTGTCAGAAGCAAGGGTGATGTGTCACTTACATGGATCAGGGATAACTCAAAGGCAGCTGTATCAGCAGAAAGCCCACCCCAACACGGGTGATGACTCCCTAAAATTGAAGGCCTGGAGTTCTCTACAGTTTGCAGACAGATCCACAGTCCCAACATCTCTCTTTCTGCAGGGTGGCTGCTCAGAGTCTCCACTCCAGCTACTGTTTTCTCCCTTTTAGTCTGTTGGGAGGGGCCCTCAGGAATCTTCTAAGCTTTGTTTCCAATAAGTGACCTTTGTGCACCTCTCATTTACCACCGAGGTTCCCGATCCTTCCCGATACCCCTCCTTCCCGGGACAACTGTTTCAATTTGGGGAGAGTGTTGTGATTGGGAGGAACACACCACACCAGGACATTGAGTCTTCTATGTCTTCAGGTAATGGCTCATCATATCAGAACCTCATTTCCATCAGTGAAATTTCATTTTTCCAAAGTTAGCAAACTACCTCATAGGATAGGAATAAGGATTAAAGTTGATGCCACTTGTGATTGTATATAAATTGTGGTTTAGCACTATGCTGGGGCTGGAGTCTGCATGGCTCAATGTATAAAAGAACTTGCTGCATGGGTATGAAGATCTGAGTTCTGATTTGAAAGCAGTAGCCACATCTATAACCCCAGCACAGGTGGAAGGCAGAAACAGGTGAATACCCGAGAGCTTGCAGGCCAGCTAGCCTGGCATACAAGAACAAATGACAATAGACCCTTCCTCAAACAAGGTGGAAAGTGAAGACCAATACCCAGGGTTGTCCACTGGTATGTGTCCTGGCATATATATGCACACATTTACATATACAAGCATGCACATGCACACAAAATATTATGAAAATTAGGCACATCGCTTTTCCTACGTTTCCTTCTACGGAAGGCGAGATGAGTTGGGACAGCCTGCGTTTGTTTGTTGACAGTGTGAGGTAGGCTGTGGAACTTGCACAATGTAGAACACAAATCCTAGCGTGAGAAATGGGCTTCCAGTTCCCCCGGTGCACTAGGGGGCCACTGCTACTGAAAAGGAGGTTGAAAGCCAGGTCTCCCCTGAGTCTCTGAGTTACAGGCAAAGTCTGAACTCTGTTTTTGCAGGCAGGGGCTGATACTGTAGTTTGTTTTGCATGCCATTAAAAAAAAAAAAAAAAGCAAAAACAATTCAAGTACAGCCAGAGACATTTTTGTTGGCTTGCATTTGAGATACGTTTTTAACTTGCAGAACAAAGTTTAATTTAGATTCCATTTCCCCTGATGAGGAAGAGCACCCCCAACTATAGGAAAACCTGACACTCCTTTATTCTTGCAAGGATGGTAAAATTTTTTCTGGGTCACAAAACAAGCAGGGGAGGAAGAAATGAAGGTGCATGCAAGACTCATAAAATAAGCGTTCCCCCGTGGTAGTTATTAGAGGGCTCGCATTAAGAGCATGTCAGCCCTGGGAGCCTGAGCCATCTCCC
>JADRCD010197084.1:0-13770 GCA_019843815.1 Montemys delectorum | reverse complement strand
CCCCCCCCCCCCCCCCCCCCCAGTTTTCTTGGTTTCTTTGTTCAGGCTTGCTTGTATAACATTCTAGAAAGATCTGCTTTGTCCCATGTTTTCCAAAGTGCTTGGAAGTGCTGATTAGCGACTATCAAGCCTTACTCACTGTTGGGCTTCGGAAGCCACTAATAAATATTACTCTATCCAGAGGCCTAACCGAGACGTCTCCTAAAACAAATCTCCCTGTCAGAAAGAAACAGTAGCAAGAGAGCTGAGTGGCCTTGGTGCCGTGAGAGGCATTCAATCCAAGTTATCAATTAAGCATGTTCCTACCTGTGCGAGTGTCCCAGGAGGGAGTGTGTGACATGGTCCCTCTTCTCCAAGAAACTGTCTCATGGAGGGGATTAGATTACTTAAATAAGAAAGTAAAAACCATATCTAAGTTGTTGACTGTGGTTCCAGATGAGGGAAATCACTGTGGACTGCAGTATCATCCTAGGAAAGTTCTCAGTAGAAGGTCAGCTGGGATGAGCTTGCCAGGGCAGAAAAGGCAAGTTCACCCTGGTGTCTTCTACGTTCTGTAGCTTTTTAACCCTGTATGCTCTGTCTACACATCATGCAGCCTTTACTGGCCACTTCTCCCTCAACAATGGTGTTTATCATTGTACTACAAGCCAGCACTCGGTGCACTGTATCATGGTACAGGTGTTATTAGTCTTCTATTTTTTATCCTAAAGAGACCCAAGTGGCAGAAAAGTACTTCTGAGAACTAGAGGGCCCCCCCACCCCCAAACCAGGAATGTGTCCTCTGTCTCTCCCAGGAGAATCAGTTCTAACCAGAAAATCACAGGAGCTAGAGAAAGAGGGTGAGTGAGCTGTGAAGTTGGAGAAGAAAGGAAAAGAAGATGGTAAAGTAGCTCAGGCTCTGCCTTTCCAGTGCCTCCCCCACTTCTTCTGACACTCTCTCCATCCACCTCCTCTTCCTTGAGCAACCTTTCTCCCTAGCTGCCTCAGCACCTCAGATGAGGAGACACCACAAGCATTGGCCTCAGCCCTAATTTCCCACCTCCCTCTGTCAGACCTCCACCTCTGCACAGATGGTTCTCAGTCCTGCCCTCTCTAAGCCAGATCTGTGCTCTGCTCTGAGCTACAGCCTGTTCTCCAGGTTTTCAGTCTGCTCAAAGAACTCACATAAATGCAACTACATCCCAATGAAAACTGTCTCCTCTCTCTATCCTGTTGTTTACAGGACCATTTTCAACGAGGTGTTTCTCTTTCCTTGTACTGAGCCTGCCAGTACAGATATAAGATTCATTCTCTTCTCCAGCCTAGCCTGTTTGCTGGGGGTGAAACCTTCCTTCCAAGATGCTGAGGCCGATGGCTCCAGTGTGTTTCCTGGTGCTTTGGGGATCCAGTCTCCATCATCCTCATGGGCCCCAGAGCTCCGCTGCTAAAAAGAAGGAGGGGACATGACTGTATGGCCAGTGATGGCTTGTGCCCAAAATTATTGTGCTGGGGTAAAAGGAGGGGAAGGAAGTTAGACAGGAAATAGAATCTTATCGTCCATAGCAACTGGCAAAAAGGACATGCATTGGAAAGGCACTGTGGATCGCGTCAGCCTGTGGTGTTCTGCATACTGAGAGGCTGGGAATCACATGAAAGGGACTTAGTTGCATTTTCCCATCTGTTCACTGGTGTTAAATTCTTCTAAGAGTCACTCATTCCATCATGTATACACAGGAAAATATTCCCACCACTTCTTTCTAAATAATTATTATTAAAAGCAGCAGAGGAAATCCATAGCATGTTGTAGAAGACCTTGCAATAAAAACTCACATGTTCTCTGTTTTCTGGGATTGTAAATGTCTTTAACATGTACTACTTCATGTGACCTTTAGCCCATTACTACCATTGGGTTTTCTTCTCCTTGTTCTCAAGGGTAACACTACAGCAAAGGCTCGAGGCCTCAGGGGAGTTTTACTCTAGGTTTTAGGACAGAATATGAGACACAGACACTCTTGCCATAGGGAGGACAAGAGCAGAGCGAGGCAGGTTGTTCCTCTGACTCCCATGTCTTATGTGCATCAGAAAAGGAGCTGCTTGTTTTGTTTCAGAAATAAAGACGTTTCCAAGCTAGATGGCTTTTGGACTGCCTCCCAGCAGACATGTCTGTGGGCTCCCTTGCCCAGTGACTATCACAGCACAAGCAGGGTTATTGTTCACAGTTGCTCTCCTGATGAGCAAAGAGCTACCTTGAAAAGGATTTCTCCAAACAATTTTTTTTAAACATGCTTACCTCTGTCCATGGAGAGATGACTTATTTTGAGGTTTTCAGCATTGTTTTACTCATTCAGCAATACTTATAGGGCCCCAGTGACTTGACAAACATCAGATGTAGTCTGCACTCTGAGTACATCTCTGTATAGAATAAAGATCTCAGGACTTTTTGTCCTTTGCATTTTGGTCAAATCCTCACTTAGTGCCCAACTATCTCTTTGTACAAGATGAGTGAGTGACGGTGTGTTAAGGGCATGATCCCTCCTTCAAAGCAGCAATAAAAGTAGAGTTGTCAGATTTAGATGTTGGTGTCTGTCCTTCCTCTCAAACTTCTTCTGTGGACATTAGTGATGGAGGTAGCAAGCAAGGGCATCACAGAGAGATACCATCACTCCCATGCTGAAGAATAGACCGTGTCCTTTATTCTCCCCACATCTTGACATCTGCCACTCACCGATGAGTTTCTTTCACCACAGGGACGGTAGTTCTGATTTGACTCTCAGATTTGCAGGATTTTAAGCTTTATTTACTCTGTCCTTTGAACTACGGAGTGCCTGTTTCCTGTCTTACTGCTCCCATTGCGACACAGACTACCAGAAGAGGCACTACCCTTTCGACGACACTAATTTATGCGCATTTTCACCAATTTGCTTTGAAAAACACTTGATACTAGGCAGGCATTGTATGGAGACTTGAAGAACAGAGGTGCATGAAAAGTGGACTGGGAGGGCTGGGAAAGGAATCAGTGACAAGATGGCATATCTTCTGAAATCTTTAAATCACCTTTATTTAGCTATTGCATTGAGGGGTGCACACACGCTGCAACCTACATGTGGAAGTCGGAAATTAGCTCTGGCTTCCACCATGTGGGTCCAGGGACTCAAACTCAGGTCGTCAGACTTGTTACAAGTACCTTTGCCCACTGGTCATCTCACTAGCCCTAACTATGATATGGGGGCCAGCTATTGTATCTATACAGTGTGGCCTTAGAGAGAGAGAGAGAGGGAGAGAGAGAGTGAGCGAGAGACTCTGTAGTGCTGGGCTCATGCTCACACCCATTCTTTGCAAAGCATACTGTCAGGACCTTAGCTTAGAATGTACTTTCACTTATACACAACAGAACAACTGGAGAGTAAAGGTGTAGCTACTGACCTTTGAGCAGTATTGAAAGAAAGTCTGACTTTCTCTCTTGTTCATCCAGCTTGTCCCATTGCTGGAAACACAGAAGCAAAAGTAGTGTGTGTGTGTGTGTGTGTGTGTGTGTGTGTGTGTGTGTGTGTGTGTGTGTAGCGTGTGTATGTTATAGTAGTAGTAGTCACATGACAACCATGGGTGCCATTCCTCCAGTGGCACCCATCTGTACTGTCAACCTTGGTTTTAGAGACAAAGTCTCTTAGAGGATGGGCAATCACCAAGTCAGCCAGATTAGATAGCCAGTCAGCCCCCAGGGACCTGCCTGTCTCTCCCTCCCCAGTGCTAGGGTTCCAGGGTCAGCTTTGGCTTTATGAGAACACTATCAACTTCACTCACGCCTTGTGGTTGCAAACAAGCACTTCTGCTGGCACCCTCAGAGCTGTTGCAAAGACAAAAACAGGGACTCTGTTCAGGTGATATGAGAAAGAGTGTTTTAAGAGGGAGTCATCATACCCTTCCCTCCAGGGTTGTGTGTTCTGTCCTGGGGAAAGGGACATTGCAGCCTTAGAAGGCCAGGCAGGTTGCTGCAGGTCTGCTGCAGGCAGCAAGGAGGGAGACAGTGGCCCTTTGTTTCCTTCCTGCTTCTCTCATTCCTATGAGAACTGAGTTCAGGGTGCAAGGTAGAGCTGGCACTCTCTCCACACCTTTAAAAAATTCCAGGTGTGTTGCTACTGATTGACACCTGGAAACTGATACTGTATTTAGTATAGAGTAAATATTCTTCTCTTTGGGAAAAGGCATAAACCCTTCAGATTTCCAGTGAGTGGTGTATAGTTCCCTGGAAGGGCAGTGGCCTATTGGATGTCACACATATAATTTATAATGTATTCATAATAATATATTAAACCAACATGACGTTTATGGAGCAGCCTAAACCTGACTAACAACACCAGGGACCCCAGACACTGAGGACGCACTGCCAGTTCTTGGGAAGTAGCCCGGATGGGAACTGCTCACACACATACTCTTTTACTATTTCCCATGCCTACCAGCACAGCATTCTACAGCTGATCTCCACACTGCGTATCCGAAGGGCTCCATTCCCCTCCCTGTCTCAGGGACACTGGGCTGCCTTGTTCAAAAGAAACACTTCAGTGTCTTTGCTTGGGAACCATGTGTAGTTATGGGGCTCTCCTCAGGAAGGGCATTTAAAATAGATCCTTGCAGCCTAGAATTCCTTTCCTCATGAACATGTGGTGTCTTAGAAGTGCAGGTTCTAAGAGATATTCATAAAATACTACATCACTAAGGGGAAGGGTGTGAATTCTTTACAGGCTTTCTAGAAGTTCTGGAGACACACTTAAACATACAAGACCTATGCTACTTGGTTTTATTTATTTTCTTACCACATAGCTTTTAACTGGCCAGATGATAGATTAGATAGATAAATAGATAGATAGATAGATAGATAGATAGATAGATAGATAGATAGACAGACAGAAGATGGATAGATAGATGATAGATAGATGATAGATAATAGATAAACGATAGACAAGTGGTGATACATAGATGATTGATATATAGGTAACTAGAGATAGTAGATGATTGTGATGATAGATAGGATGGATAGATAAATACATACATATATACATACACATACATACATACATATATACATACATACAAATATAGATAGACAAATGGATAGACCGATAGATAGAGACAGACAGATGGATAGATAGATAATAAAGATAGAAGATGATGACAGATGCATAGATAGATAGATAGATAGATAGATAGATAGATAGATAGATAGATATAGATAGATGATTAACAGATGGATACATAGAGTCAAAACAGACAGTGTGTGTGTGTGTGTGTGTGTGTGTGTGTGTGTCTATAAGATGCCTTAAACACTAACTCACTTTGCCCTGTGAAAATTCATTTGACATTTCCCTGCACTGAATACTACACAGCGCAAGAATACAGCATTCTCCACCAGAGCTTTAGCTGTTGAGTTCTGACTTCAGGGCTCTTATAGAGCCAGCCACGATCATGAGGCAGCTACTTGTACCCCTGTATCTTCTTTCTTCCAGCTTTCCATGGGTGAAAAATACCTAGCAGCCCAGATCTGTGCTTACCAAAACCAGATTTAGATAAAGGGATGCAAATATCTCCTTAGCTAGGTGTGATACACACACCTGGAATCCCAGTATTTAGAACTAAAGCAAAAGGATTGCCATGAGTTCAAGTCCATCCTGGTCTGCATGGCAAGTTCCAGGTCCTGTATTTAAAAAAAATTTCAGAAAAACCTCCAAACAAATTCACTTGTGTAAAGCAACCACTTTCTTCTAAAATTAACTTAAAAACACAATCACACCTGCCCTTCAGTTTCTGTTGGTGCTTGCTTTAACACACAGTCATCTGTTCCCATTTGGAGTTTCAAGACTGTTTTTGCAGTAATTGTAGGAGTTGCCCTGGGACTTCCCACAGCCATAAAGTCCTTCATGATTTGAGAATAGATAGAGAGGGAGGGAGGAAGAGAAGGTGGGAGAGAGAGACTAACCAACAAACACACAGAAAGAGATGGGGAACGGGGGATAAGGGATGGGGGAGAGAGCACCAATGCACCAATGATCACTGTGATAGAACCAATGAATTTTAAGATAGAGTTCTCCCATGTCTGCTTAGCTGCCATTGAGATGATTGGTGTCCACTCCATCCTGTGTTGTACATGATATGTTTAAGCAAAGAGATCTCACTTAGAACAGAACAGTCTACAAGATCAAAAACATGATGCCAAATAAATATAAGACAGAGATAGACAACTTCACCTGATGTGGAAGAAATGCAAGCAGCCATATGCTGCTGCCCTTCTCCATTTGAGTTGATGACACTGTTCTTACCTTGGGTTACCCAGGACATCAGGAAGTGAGACTCTAATGCTTGGCGTGGGAAAGTGATTATGTATAATCTCAGAGGATATTTTGTCAATATGTATCAAACACCATTAGGATGGTCATGATCTTTCACTCAATTATCCTTTTTAAAACTTTTAATTAAAAAATAGTCAAAGAATCACATACCTAAATAAATGAACGCAAATTATATTTCAATAAATCTTTTTAAAATAGTTGTTAAATTGTTATTTATTACAGCAGTTATATTCTAATTGTCTTTAATTATTTATTACAGTTTTATTTACAGCAACAGAAATGGGAAAGTCCTATTGTCTACCTTCTGCTCACTTAGAAAAATTTAGTCATTTCTCGTTGTAAGGGACACTGTGGTGCAGTCATTGTTCTCAAAATGTGCTGCTCAGAGATATGGCTTCAAATGAGTCTGTGCAAATGCACTACAAGCTGTGCACTTTCCCCTTTCAGCCATATCCAAGGCCAGGGCTGAGCTGGGGGGAGTTCCACCCGCCTTCCAGGTGGCTTAGATAGCTGCTGGAGTGTGAAAGCCACTAAGAAGGCAAATGCTCCTGATAAACTATAATGTATATACAAAGGAACAGAGTGGCCCTCAGGCCCACAGATCTGAAATCTATACACCCTGTTGGTGGTGATACTCGCCCTTTAATACCAGCAACTGGAAGGCAGAGGCAGGCAGATCTCTGTGAGTTCTAGGACAGCCTGGTCTTCAGAGTGAGTTCTGGGACAACCTGGACTACACAGAGAAACCTTGTCATAAAAAACACTAGAGAGAGAGGGGGGGGGGCGGGGAGGGGGAGGGGGAGAGGGAGAGAGGGTGAAAGACAGAGACAGAGAATCAGCTTGGGGCTCTGCACTGGCTGGTTTTGTGTGCCAACCTTGACACAAGCTAGAGTCCTCAGAGAGAAAGAAGCCTCAGTTGTAAGGCCTTTTCTTAATTAGTGTTCAACTGGGTGGGGGGGGCAGCCTATTGTGGGTGGTGCCATCCCTGGGCTGGTGGTCTTAGGTTCTGTAAGAGAGCAGGCTGAGCAAGCCAGGGAACATAAGCCAGTAAGCAGCACCCCTCTATGACCTCTGCATCAGCTCCTGCCTTCAGGATCCTGCATTGTTTGCATTCCTGCCCTGGCTTTCTCCGGTGATGACCAGTGCTGTGGAAGTGTAAACCAAATTAACCCTTTCCTCCCCAACTTGCTTTTTGGTGATGGTGTTTTGATACAGCAATAGAAACCCTGACTAAGACAGGCTCTAAACTCTATTGCTTGAAGAAATAATTCAGGATATTTTATTTCCTTGGTAATTCCATAAGAAGAGGTATGTAGCTAGAGTGTTATCCAAAATTCCAGATCCTCAAGTGTCTAGGCCTTTGTTAGAGGAACGCACAGAGGGGAAAGGACAATAGGCCTGTGGCTGCTAGGAGCCTCGCATGTCTCTGTGTTTTCTTTACCTCTAACTGTGAGAGCTAATAAGACCATATCTTAAGTTCCCTCCAGTTCTAAATTTCTGCTCTTAAGACTGGATTTATGGAGGGTTGTAACCACAGCAAGGTGATGTGGTGCTCGTTGGCCTGTGTGTGTAGAGGTTGGATTTGCGAACATCCTGTGCTTCTTCAGAGATCAGACCATCCTTAAATGAGCTTTTCTCCTGCTCTGACACTGAAAAACAACCTACCTGTTGCTTTGTCGATGTTTGCAAAGTGTTTTTAGGGTGTCATCCATAACAGCACAACATAGAAATGAAAGCTGGTCACTTTGGAAAATAGAGAGATAGGCCATCAAGACAGCTGGTGCTTGCTGCCAGTCCTGATGACCTGAGTTTGATCCCTGGGACTGATATGGTAAAGAGTCCAGATTCCAACGAGTTGCCCTCAGAGTTCTATGCTAATGTAATGATGCATGTATGTGCGTGCATGTCAGTTTGTGTGCACGTGTGTGCATGTGTGTGTGTGTGCTCACACACACAAAATAAATAAATGTAATTTAAATGAAAATATAGAGATGATGGAGGCAGGGCGTAGCTCATGGGAGCTCTTAACTGGAGTTCCTGTTGATTAGAGAAGACAGAAATTTCCATGTCAATTAAAAGACCCCACCTCTAACCTCAACTGCCACTGTGTCCATGCACATTTCTCCTCTCAATGGGAATAGTTGATCTTCAAGATTATGTTGTTTCTGAAAATACAGGTTTGATGAGTTCATAATTGGAAGAATGGGAGTGCAGGCATAAAGGCATTTGGCATATCAGTCATTCTGGCAAAGAGTTATATGACTTTGTAGCATGGGACCCCCTTTGATTCTACAGTGGGCCTGCATCTGTTCTCTACCTCTAGCTTTCCCTGACAGGGAATGGGAAAGGAACACATATGTTGTCAGGGGCTGATGGCTGCCAATTTTTGCTTGGAATGAAGCATATACTTCAACTGCCGCCGAGACAGCGCAGGTTTGGGGAAGAGACTTCTCTGCATCGCTTTAAACCATGGGACGTTCACTGTGCACTCCATGGTAGGGGAAGCGCATGAAGTTTGCTTGGCACTGTGAGTGAGCGAGGAAGTCTTGGCTGAAGCCAGCCTTTCTAAAGCTGGAGTTCTGTAAATGCTGCACATCCTTTGAGGAAATGATGGAGCCCAGGAGGCCTGCATGCTGTGGATTATGCTAATCCAGGCAGGGCTCACCAATGGCATAGCTGTATGAAGCAGGACTCCTCATTGGCAGATTGGGAAGAATGGTCATGGTATTAAACAGTTGAGGTTTATTTGCATCTCATGCAGCCTGGAAGACAGCCTCTGCAGGGTGCCTGAGTTTACCTAAAAGATCCCTGTAAACAGGGTCTTTATCTTCTAAAATACAGTACCCAGAACAGTCAGCATAGCTCAGTGGGTGCCAGAGCTAGGCTCCAAACATGGCTGGGTGTTTTATTAGCCCAATAAAATGCTGGCTTGCACCAAGTAGATTTGCCAAGACTTGCTCTTAGGAGCCTCTTATGAAAGCAAAAAACATAATTTAAAAAAAAAAAAAAAAAGGAGTCAAACTGATTTTGCATGAATTGGATATGTTGGTTGCAAAACAAGAAAAATGAGACGACTAACAAAAGCCTCCTCTGTGGTGCAGTCACGGACAAGCTCTCTACATTTATTAGTTTCCTCTCTTACCAAATGGAAAAATGGAACCGAGAATGCAACACTGAAAGGGATGCCTGTGTGACAACACGGGAAGTGGCGTTTTGAGGGTCCAAAGGATACATTTCAGGCTACTGATTTTCTCCTGCACCTGTTGCAAGACCTAACTCTCCTCATCTGCAAAATGAAAGGCATGCATTGTAGTGACTGTGACTTAGGAGACAGGGCAGGCTGGGAGAGGCTTTGAAGGCCTCAGTGTGAGCCATTCTCAGGCATGCTGCGGGAAGGGTAAAATCAAACATGAGCAGCCTGGTTGTTTGTTGACTGCAGCTCAGGACACAGGGCACCTGAACAAGGAACAACACCATCCTAAGCAAAATACAGAATCAACTTCATGATGGTGTTTTTAATTGCTTCAAATAATTCTGGTGACTTGAAGTTACTTAGATGGCCAGCTTGTCAACCACAAGGTGACCCCAGTGTCTTTCCGTTATCTGTTGCCTTCCCCAGACACAAGATTCCACTGTCCACCTCACAGGGTCCTATAACCTGTGAACCTATAAAGAGACTGAAAAACATCTCTGGGGTTCTGCTCAAAGAGCCCCACCAGAAGGCAGTGAGATTTATGAGGTGAGGTCACCGAGTACAAATAGAAAAGTATTGTAAGGAACTTTCCCCTCCAATTCTGCCGCAGGCCGGCCGATCTGGGCCTCCCTCAACCTGCGGGAGAAACGGGGTCCTAGTCAGGTTGACGAGGCGTAGGCAAAGAAATGATGGCAGAGACGACATATGAAGTATAGGATCTGAATGTATTTCTTAAAAATGGCATCAGACTTTTACAGTCATTGCAAAAGAGAAATGATAAATCTGACGGCTTAGTAATTAAGGTACATTTAAGGCCACCTGAAACACACTGAATATAAAGCAGCAGCCATCTCCTCTGGATAGGCACTGCATCCCCCACCCCCACCCCCCGGGCCCAAGCTGGGCCTGGGGGACTGCGGCCTAAGTTCTAGTGCGAGTCTCCGTCCAAGAAGTCCAAGAGAGTCCAAGAGAGAATCCAAGAGAGAGCACACAATGAAAAACAGGCTTATATGGTATACAGGAAACAGGGCAAATGACAAGAGTCACGTAGATGGGCGGGGGTCAAAAGGATCAGAGTGCAGGACTGAAGTCACATAGGCAAGTGACCCCTATACAAGGTCGGTAGGTAGGTAGCCAGGTGTGAAGTAGGAGGAAGAGCAGTTGAGCCCTCCCTGCTGGGGATATTTTGATATTCCTATGCTAATTCCCTGATTCTGCTGGAGGTAAGACTAAGATAGTCCAATCTGGCATTTCCTGTTAATTCTCTGGAGAGGAGCACTTGGAAGTTCTGACCTAACAGTTCTAGGTAATGTCCTTGAGTTTCTAGTATGTAAAACAGTTCTGACCATTGTGGGGCTGCCCTAAGGAATGAGGAATGAACTTGACCTCTGTTGTAACTCTAAGGGCAGAACCTGTCTGACAGGCAGATTCCTTGAGAGAAATTCCAAGCTAAGGATAGCTTGGAATTAAATTAGGATATTTTGGAAACATCGTGCTGGCTAAAAAACAATGCCCAATCTTAGCCATTAACGAATCATTTCTTGGGGTACCTTTATGCCTAAATATGAGGGCGTGTTGACGATTGGAAAGACTGATCTGGAACACGTCTGAGTTAGGAGATGCCAGCAACTACCTTGAATAGCCAGGAGGCACAGATTCCCTTTTGGGTCCTTATTGCCTCTTGCCCTTGATCAGGTTTTTAAGCCCGATACTGCAGACGTGACTGGCGTAGACGAGTGTGCGTGGCACAATTCCTATTTCCTCTGTGATTGATTTGTGTGGGGAGGCTGAGGAAGTTGAATCCCTTTGACTTCCCCACCATATCCCTACTGTTTCAGGATCTGAATGTTCCAATTTGCAGCACACAGGCATCTTCTCTGAGACTGGTCTCCAGGGAAGCTGCCCACTCTACTTAGCAATGCAGTTTCCAGAGACTTCTCTCAGTGGTATTCATACTTCCTGTGGACTCAAGACATCATAATATGGAAGATTTATCTGACCAGCAGAAACTCGGGTCACTAGAGGAATTGTACTGTGCATCTCAAGTTACCCCACAGGTATCTGTCAAAACTTGAAAGTGACAAATAGGTGACTCTTTGCAGTCTGGAAGCTAGTAGGAGTTGTCACCCCTGAGTCAAACTACACTGTGTGCTGTTATCCATGTTTCATCTTGTGTGTGGCCTTCTGTGTGACAAGTGCAGAGATACATAGCTAATCATTATTTTGCTGAGTTTTCTAAGCAAATCTCTAACATGGGAAAAGTTAGTCCTCACCTTACAACTGGGAGAACGGACATAGTCAGCCCCACTCAGCAACAGTCTGTTCCCAGAACTTGGGAGGTAGAGGCAGGAGGATAAAAAAAGGGAAGGTCGTTACTATGTAGCAAGTTTGAGGCCTACCTGAGATTCATCAGACCCTGTGTTAAAATGTATATGTATAGATATGGGGCTGAGGATGAAGGAGAAGAGGAAGAGGGCAGCCTGAAGGGAGATTTAAAAAGAATGAACCAGGGACTGCTCCCCTGTCTTGATGTAAAGAGCTCTGTGAAGTCCTACAGACGTAACCATGCCAGGAACTTGTAGGCTCTGAAGACCCCATTGCTCCTGTCTGGCTTCTTGCTGACTTGACATGCAAGCACTCATCGATTTCTTCCAATGGGGAAAAAGTGCTGTGGCAGGCAAGAGCGATACAAAGCTTAATAAAACATACATCGTTATTGAATTCAAGGCAACAAACACTACATGCCATGCAATTAATTATAATACACCCAGAATATGATATTATTTCCAATAAAGAGGGTCTGGTGGGGAGCAAAGACTGGAGGAAGTGAGCTCCAGGCTCGTGACCTCAGCACAGCCATTTCTGGGAACTTAGAAGCAATTCAGGTTTTGAGGTTCACTGTAGAGGTGGGGCTGTCCCAGGGCTTAGCCCAGCCCTTCCTTTAGCTAAGATGCTCCCTGAAGCTTGAGATACACAGATGAAGGCAAGGCTAGGAACTGAGCATGTCTGCATGGAAGACTAGATAGAGGACACAGTGAATTAGCCTGGGAAGGCCATTTGGAGCAGACAATGTAACTGTAGCGTCTTGCTACAGAGGCCTCATCCCACAGTGGATGACTAGGTTCACAGCTTGGCAGTAGCTGTAGGATGCAAAGGCAATGCAATCCAAACTCAAACTCTGGCCACAGGTTTCTCCTGCTCACACTCCTGCTGTTCTTTCTATTCCAGTTTCTATGACAACAGGTCTGATATAACTTGTGTTTATGAAAATCACATTAATTTCAGTAGAGCTTCAGGGATTCTATGTAAATCAGTATTTTCCAACTCTGTGGATCCTAAGAAGCAGGAAGCAGACCTTCACCCTCTCATAAACAGGAAAAGAAAGAGGCGCTTTGCTCCCAAGGTGACTGGAAATGCTCGGAGGAACGCCCTCAGGAACTCTCATACTTTCCTCCCCTACCGGTTACCAATTCTCGTAAAGCAGGCTTTATTCTTCTAACAAGCCAAATCTTGTTTCCATTCCTGAAAGAGAAGCCTGGGGAATGAAGCCTCAGTCGCTTCTCTGTACCAGCTCTTTATACCTGAGCTTTGGATCGCTCTTGTAAGTTGGAGCAGAAGGAGAAGCAGAGGAGATGCGAGCCGCATGCCTCTGCCTACTTCCCGTGGGACAGTCTCACTCCTCACCGTCTACCTGGAGTCTGGTGACAGCTCCACTGTAAAGCTAAAACATAAACCTCAGGGCAGGGAGAGGATAGCTCAGACAGAAATATGCTTGCAAGTATAGTCAACAATCCCAGAATCCACGTCCGAAAACGTCCTGCATCAAGGCACGTGCTTGTAATCCCAGAGCTGGTGAGGCAGTGTCAGGTGGACCCTTATTGGCAAGTTCCAGGCCAGTGAGGAATAACATGTAGGAGCTGTTTTCTAGCCTCTACACCCAGACACATGCATATACATGGATACACATGTGCACACACACATGCATGAATGAACACTAAATACACACATGTATATATATACATATACACACATATATACATACACATACATATACACACATACACACATTCACACATACACACACATACACACACACATACACACATACACACATGCATACATACACACATACACATATACACACATACACGCATACATACACACATACACACACATATACACACATACATACATACATACACACATACACATATACACATACATACATACATACATACATACATACATACATACATA
>JADRCD010197083.1:0-14223 GCA_019843815.1 Montemys delectorum | reverse complement strand
GGGGGGGGGGGGGGGGGGGGGGGGAGGAAGGGAGGAAGGAAGGGAGGAAGGAAGGAAGGAAGGAAGGGAGGGAGGAAGGGAGGAAGGGAGGGAGGAAGGAAGGGAGGAAGGGAGGAAGGGAGGAAGGAAGGAAATATTACTCTCTGAGACAAAAACCTCTGTACATATACACATATAAGTGTGTGTGCCTGTATGCATGGAGTTACAGCTGAAAACACGAGGAAAACAGAATTCACTCACAAGGGCATCTTAGAAGTCTTTTCTGTTTGTTTGTTTGTTTTTGGTTTTTGGTTTTTTTTTTTTCCAGACAGGGTTTCTCTTTGTAAGAGCCCTTGCTGTCCTGGAACTCTCTGTAGACTAGGCTGGCCTTCAACTCACAGAGATCCACCTGCCTCTGCCTTCTGAGTGCTAGGATTAAAGGGGAGCACTACCACACCTGGCCTGTAGAGTCATTGTTTTCAAGATAATATTCTGACAATCCTTTAAGAGTTCCGTACATGCACACAGTGCATTTTGATAGTGTTTACCCTCCACTGTCCTGCACCTTCTCCCACATGCACTCCCTCTCAGTTTCACGCCCGTGTTGCTTTGAGTTGGGGGTCAGGAGTTTTAAGAGCCCACTGAGTCAGGCTTGTACTGCCCATGTAAACATAGGCATGGAACCATCCACTGGAGCATGGTCCGCCTACCTACCAGGGACCACATCCTTAATGAAAACTGGCTCTCCCTCCCCCACCCCCCAGCAGCCAGCAACTGTCAATAGCTCTCAGCTGGGGCTGGGAGATATGTAGAAGAGAAACCATTGAATGAGGCCTTGAAGGAAAGATAATTCCCTTGGAAGTGAGGATGACAGGGACCTAGAGGGACCAAGGCAAAGACAAAAGTAGATTTGAGCATGCACACTGGCTAAATAGAAAGAAGTATGCAAGGGACCTATGAACATCAGGTGTTAATGATAGGTTAGAATTCATTAAAAAGACTGAAGGCAACATCCAAGAAGGCCAGAACTGACTGGACAGAGAAGAAGGAGTACTCAGTGGAACTGTGGCTAAATATTGAGAAGAGATATAAATCCACAGATACAGGAAGCAAACGAGTGCCAAGCCAGAGGAGCATGAGGAAACTCATGTCTGCACACACCAGAGTTCAACAGA
Organism: Montemys delectorum; assembly: GCA_019843815.1. NCBI lineage: Eukaryota > Metazoa > Chordata > Mammalia > Rodentia > Muridae > Montemys > Montemys delectorum. The sequence goes on along the minus strand of JADRCD010197083.1, from coordinate 13,069 downwards.
TGAAGAAAAATAGCTAGAAAGCAGCAAGGGGGAGGCCTGCAAAAGGAAACCTCTCAATAGGAAGCCAAGCAACAAAAATCCTCAGGCTTGGATGGTGTCTTAGGATTTACTGCTGAGAACAGACACCATGACCAAGGCAACTCTTACAAAGGACAACATTTCACTGGGGCTGGCTTACAGGTTCAGAGGCTCAGTCCATATCATCAAGGGGGGAGCATGGCAGCATCCAAGCAGGCATGGTGCAGGAGGAGCTGAGAGTCTAGCATCCCAACCTAACTGTATCCAGCAGAAAACTGACTCTTCCGCACTGAAGGAGCTTCAAAGCACAGTGACACACTGACAGGAGGGGAAGTAAATTTCACAAACTTGGGATCATACACACTACAGTCTCTTTTTACTTTGAGATAAAATTATAAGATGTTGAAAATATAGACATGAATGAAGACCGTGGTGCTGTGGGTGGCCCCGGTGCTGCCTGTATTTTGTTGCTAATTCCACTTTCCCAGGAGGGGTTGTCTGGAACCAGGAATGAGTCACGTACTCAGGTGACTTCTTGTGAACCTTCCCCTAATTTATAAAGGGATCTATCACTGGGCGAGTAGGCGGGACTTCCAGGTTGGACAGAGGAAGAGAGGAAGCAGGAGAGAGTTAGGGATAGCATAAGGACAAGATGTAGCTGCTAGAGTCTCCTGGTTTCAATGGCGGATCTGCCAGGATTCATCACCTGAGGATTTCTAAATAATAAGGCTTACAAGATTAGGATTCTAGTTGTTATGCCCAGAGATTGAGTTACCATTGTTTTTGAACTAAGCTTCTGTGGTGTTTTCCTTCACGCAGCAGCTCGACTAGGTTCCAGAGAGAAAGGTATAGTGGCAAAGCATGGGTTTGTCCAATGTACTCCCCATAAGAACATGGGAGTTTTAAAGCTTAGGGCTGGCATGGTAGCAAACCGCCAGTGGGAACTTGGCGAGATGGGTGGAGAGATTTTAGAGCTCTAAGTCAGAGAGTCTCCACGAGATAAGAACAGGCCGACCATTGCCCATCGGTGCACAGCCAGCCAGCTGGCCGGGGCAGAGAATAGCTGGGTGCAACATGGGACCTGCCATTCTTTTTTTTTTTTTTTTAATTCCCGCAACACCATGGCACATGTATATACAGAAATTTTAAAAGTACATAGTATATAGCTCTAATGTTGAAATAGGAGAGAAATATGCAACTTTAAATTTTTATGTTTAAATATGTAAGAAACAATAGCACTAGAGAAGGCATAGATAAAGACAGATAATGTATTTTTAAAAGCAAACAACTATAAAGCAGTAGATACTAAAAGGAATATGTCTGAACTGTTGTGATTATTTTCTGATTAAAATTACTTCATCAAATATCTCGGCAATTTTGAAACATTATGTAAAATAAAAAAATTCCTGGTCTGGGTATATTGGTGCACACCTGTAATCCCAGCACCCAGGAAATGAGGCATGTGACTCAAGACCTGCCCCAGCTACAAAGCAAGATCCTATACAGAAAAACCAATGGCCTGGGATATGCCTTGGTGGTATTTCAGCCATTGAGAGTTCACGAGGCCCTGGGGTCCATCCACTCATATTAATAAACAAAAGACTCCTAGAGATTATAGTTTCTAAATCTGACACCAGAAGAAAGGAAGCCCAGAATGGTCCTTTAATCAGACTCAGGGGCAAAACTAGACAAAGATAATCCGATGACAGGAGACTAAAGTAGATACACTCAAGAACTCTGGTACAAATATCATTTCAAAAATTGCAAATCAGGTCCAGCTTAATATTGAAAAAAATGAAAACCCAAATTCCCTCTGTCTTAGGAATTCAAAAGACATTTAACTTTAAGAGTAAATGTAATTTACCACTGTTAGGAGAATAACCATATGGTCCTCATATGGTCATATGGTCATTTGACTCAGAAAGTAGTTGATAAAATTCCACATCTCCTCATGTTGGAAAAAAAAATGAGATTATTCTTACTAAATTTACAACCCAACGGAGATCCCTTAGACTCATGGATAGTCTCAACCAGGTCTTTCCTGTGAGTTGCCCTTAATAAGTTTGAAACACAGGAAGCATGGATGTTCATGACCATCAGCCCTATCCCAGCTGCACCAGAGCCTTTCGCTCAGAGTCCTTTATCTCTTCCAGGCACTTGGCAATATTTCCCTGCTGTCAGTTGCGTGGCTTGGCACATGAAAGCCAATCTTTCCACATGTCCTAGCAACAGAAGAACAGGACTCTTTATTTACTTAAGTAATCTTCCTTCCAGTGATCCCATAAAGCACACACTGGCTATTGATCTCCTCCTGTTTAATGTGCTCATTAACATGATTGGGGTGGGTCTCAGATTCTGTGAATGGCACCCTGGCTCTTAGGAGAATCATGACAAGCCCTAGTGTTAGCTCTGAGAATCCCTCCCCTCTGGGTTTTTTCCACTGTCTTTAAAAGTCTAGGTAAAAGTAAGCAGAATTCGGAAAATAGACACACATCTCCTTTTATGAAATATTTTGGTGGCTCAATTGTGGGCATGGAGTTATTTCTTCATACTCTTCCCAGGACATATAGTTCTTAATGATTCAGTCCCTGCTGTAGCTCATCCTTATATGTAACTCATCTATTGCATAAGTCACCTGGAAATTTTTCTTCACCAAACATAGGCAACCCTACGTGCACGTACTATAAATGTGATATTTCTGGCCCAGTCGGTCTGAACTGTTGTCATGTGCTGCCCATTCAGATCACAAATTGTTCTATTTTCACACTTCCCTTTCCCCCTGATGAATATCTAAAGTAAGAATCTAGTATATTCATTGGAGAAACCTTTAATATCATGGTAGAGCATCCTTTGTGCCCGTATTTACTGATTATGTCATTGTTTATACTCTCTAAGGTGGTTGTGTAAGAAGGCTGCGTCTAGTTCTGTGACTCAACGTACTTGTGAATCACCCCACGTATCAGCAAAAACTAATTCAACACTGGATCATTTCACCAAGGTCGCCGCCAGCTAGTTAATACAAACCAGTTGTGTTCCAGCAGTAACAACAAGCGAGTTATTCGTTGGTGGCTCCAGTGCCACAATCATTGTACTAAAAAACAAACAGCTCTCAAGAAATCGAAGCAGAGGCAAAGGGCTAGAGAGAGGGCTCAGTGGTTTAAGAATGCTTGCTGCTTCCCCAGAAGACCTAGGTTCGGTTCCCATCACTCCCCGTGAGCAGATCACAGCCATCTGTAACTCCAGCTCCAAGAGATCTGACACCTTCCTCAGGCCTCCACTAGGTACTCACACACATGTACCCAGACAACATCGACACATACACCTATATAAAAACAGATATTTTTTTTAAAAAAGAAAAAAAAAGGAAATAAGATTGGTACTGCGTTAGAAGATTCTCTGTAACACAGAATTGTTAACAGTAAATCAAAATAAATCAAATCTCTAGTTATTCCAGATGTTGCTAGAAGTTTCCATACTGCCTCAGACTGGCGAGCAATAAGAGCATTATTTGTTAAAATAAATAAATAAATAAATAAACATAACTCTTAATGGTTTTTTTTGGCAAAGGATTGAGAAATTAACTAAGCTTTTAAAGCATGTTAGATGAGTAAGAGGTGATGTAATGGATTAAAGAAAAGGCTGAATTGCACAGGCTGGGGTTACAGGACCCCGGAAAGCCCTGGGACAGAAACACCTAGCCAGCTTCTCCCAGACTTGCTTTGGGGCACACCACCTCAGGGCACACCACCTCTGACCATTTCCCATTTTCCTATTAGGTTTTCTAATAGATTTCTCTCTCTCTCTCTCTCTCTCTCTCTCTCTCTCTCTCTCTCTCTCTCTCTCTCTTTACTGTAAACATGGCAGTATTTAATACAGTATCTATTCTAAAGTATTTTCATGTTCATGATCACATTGGTTATACCTGAAATTGAATGTATACACATTAAAGAATTACTAGCAATGGCTGCTCACTTTACAGTTGAGGGCTACATTTTATTATCTCAGAAACATCTTCAAGGTAAAGTTAGAGCTTGTCTTTTGATTGGCTCGGCGTATCCTTTTTTGTATCTGGATTTTAAATGAAGACTGACACAGGAAATATCTAGGGCCCCTTCCAATCCAATTTACAATATTTTTTTAAAAATCAGTTTAAGATTCTCAGGGAGAGTGTCTGTTGTGAATTAAAAAAAAAAACTTGCAAAATAAACTTAATGAAAGAAGTGTTTGAGATGGTTGGGTGGAGATCCGCTGGCCGTCAGTTTTCCTTGGGCTGCAGCTGTCGCTGCCCAGGCCTCATTCAAGTCGTTTGTAATTGATGATGAGGAGGAGGAAGTTCAGCACATATGTGGGGGCACAGATGATGTAAAACTCCTTCAGCACGAAGTACAGAATGTAGGCCAGGTACAAAGACCCCACCACAGCCATAATGAAGGAGGTCATAGTGTTCCATGACAGCAATAGAAACCTCAACCAAGACAGAGTGTAATAGACATAGTTTAAGAAGAACAGTTGTTATGAAATTTAATGTGGTGGGCCCATGGCCCCCTGACAAATTATACCATGAAACAGATCGGGTATAAGGGAGGTTTATTTGAGGGAAGGGAGGAGAGTGGGGACCTGGAGAAAGGGTAGAGGAAGAGAGACAGGAACAGAGCTGTGAGGGCAGAAAAGAGAGGACAGAGAAGGGCAGAAAGTGGGAGAGACAGATAGAGACTGGCCTGGGAGGGGGGCAGAGGGAAGAGAGAGAGAAAGAGAAAGAGAGAGAGATTGATTGATTGATAGATTGATTGATTTATATGCCATCTGCACCTGGCAGCAACAGGTAGCGCATCAGATAGTGATGGCTTTGCTAGGTCCCTGGGAGGAGCCTAGTGATATCACCTTTAACTAACAACCGGTGCTTCTTCCTCATCAGCTCCACTGGGGAAGGGAGATGCTGTGATCAGGGATCAAAGGGCTCCTGTTCACTCCCTCCCATATCGAGAGCACACATCCACCCATTTCACACAGTTGACGGGCAAAGTGGCCTGCAGCCCATGAGTGGGGAGGAAAGTCGTCCATCTGTCTATGCTACAGACTCCTAAGCATCCTGACCATCCGCAGACTGAGTCAAACTGCAGTGCGCTACCACACAGCCTGCTGAGGCTCTTCGACCCCAGCACTGCTCAGGGGAACGTTTGAAAGGGGTTCTCTGAACAGGGAACACGTTTAAGCTCAGTAAGAAGCCACTGCTCTTCAAAGCATGTTTATCGGATAAAGTTGTTCTGCCTCAGAGAGAAACTCAGACAAGCATGGCTTCGGAGGCCATGAAACAGAAAAATAAAAGTCTCTGACCCTTTTCAAGTCAAACCAGTGTCAATTGAGTAACCAAAACTGTCTACTCCTTTATAGTGACAAAAATTCCAAGCGACATAAAAGTGTATTTTCAGAATTCTTGATGCATCTTGGAACATTCGAGCTGATGAAGCCTTCCCTCGATACACGTTTCTATTCTGATGGTTTCTGACCTTTCAGGGTCCAGATCAAAGAGGGAAGGACTCCAAAAGGAGTTCCTGCCCCACAGCAATGGTACAAGCTGAACTCCCTCTCTCCTAAAATTCTACTTTTGAAGAGTTTGTGGAGGCCTCCTCAGGAAACGGTCCACAGTGTCTCAGAATGTTGGCTACGCGGTTTTGGTTTTGTTTTCCAGGTGACTAGTGACATGCCTGCTGTTTCTCCAGGAATTTTCCCCTGCCCCCTCGAGCAACCTCCACAGCCTCCCACCCACCGACCCAGTGTGTGTATATATCTCATTAGCATCCCAGATCCATCAGGCTTGATTTGGACCTCTGACCCCCAGATCGATGAGCTGGACAATAAATGAGTGTGGTCTTTGTTGTGATACAAGGAACAAACACACACTCTTGTACGTCCCAGCATTTCTCAACCTCCTGCATCTATGTACAGAGGGTTATGACTGCATTCTGGCCAGTAAAGTGCAGAAGCCAATACTGTGCTCCATTGCCAAGTCTTGGCGCCTAAAACATCCATGAGACTTTTCTCGCCCTCTGGTGGTCAACTTGTAGAAAACCCAGCAGAAGATTCCTGGTCCCTTACAATAGCTTAGCTGATGGGTGAAAGGACCTTGAGTGCCCAGATGCCTGTTGGCCTGACTGTGTGACTTGCCCCTGTGAACAAGAAATGTACCTTATTTTGTATAGTGAGTCACTAAAATCTTGGGGTTTGTCTTGGTTAGGATTTTACTGCTGTGAACAGACACCATGACCAAGGCAACTCTTATAAGGACAACGTTTAATTGGGGTTGGCTTGCAGGTTCAGAGGTTCAGTCCATTATCGTCAAGGTGGGAACGTGGCAGCATCCAGGCAGGCTTGGTGCAGGTGGAGCTGAGAGTTCTGCATTGTCATCTGAAGGCCAATAGGAGAAGACTGGCTTCCAGGCAGCTAGGAGGAGGGTCTTAAAACCCACACCCACAGTGACACACTTCCTCCAGCAAGGCCAAACCCTCTAATAGTGCCACCCCCTGGGCTAAGCATATTCAAGCCACCACAGGGTGTGATGGCTAGTTGCCATGGTTAACTTGACTGTATTTAGAATCATCCAGGAGATACACCTGTGGGTGCATTTCCATGGACAGTCAACTGAGGAGGGAAGTCCCACCCTCAAAGTGGGCAGCACCATCCCATGGGTTGGGGTACTAGACTGGATAAAAATTACTAGACTGAATTGTACACTAACATCCATCCTTTCTACTCCCTGATTGCACACAATGAGCAGCAACCCCCAGTTCCTGGCATCATGCCTTCCCTCACATTGGACCACACACTCAAACTGGAAACTGAAATAAAACCTTCGTACTAAAGTTGCTTCTTATTGAGTATTTGGTCATAGCAACGCAGCTAGTGACTAATACAGACAATTAGTGTGAAGCTGCTATTGCTAACACAGGTCTGCTTGAGTGGTAAGAAATGCAGAAGAAAGGGCTCCAGTTGAGCTTGGCCCAATATCTTTAAGGCGGTTCACGTCCAAGTTTACTCTCCAACGACAAATATTTACAAGCTCATTTCCAAATGGACTCCAAGGTCTCAGGCTTTGGGGACTAAACAGCAAACAGTCCTCACTGTTGTTCACCTCATGTTCTCAGACAAGCACAATGACCCCGTTATCCTTATTCCAGTTTTCTGATCCACCTATTTCACGGCACTTATTTATAACCTCTAAGTCAGTGCTCCCAGCACTCATGGGGTGGTTTCTGGACATGGGTGGAGCGCTGAAAGCTTCGAATCCCCCACCTAGCACGTTCCAGCAGATCACTAAAAAAGCAGCCTTTTTCTCTCAGCGCTCATTTGATAAACATGTACCACCGTTCACGTTTCTCTAGCCCTTGTTGGTAAGTTCTTAATATCAAATGGTTCCCAAGCATAGTGCTGGAGGCCAGCACTCCTAAACGCAAGAGCTCTGAATGCATGTGTTAGAGATAGTTTACTCAGGGAGAGTATATGCAGCCAGTCAGTCAAGTATTCTATAGTGCTAAGTGGACCATCTATGTTAAATAAAGTGTCTTTAAGTAGAAATATCCAATTTAAAGCAAAACATGTGGGGCCTAGTGTGGTGGTTTGAATAGGATTGGCTAATAGGAAGTGGTAATATTAGGGGGTGTGGCCTTGTTAGAATAGGTGTGGCCTTATTGGAGGAAGTTCAGCTGTGGGGGTGGGCTTTGAAGTCCTATGTTCAAGCTCTGCCCAATGAGGAAAAGACCCTCCTCCTGGCTCCTTCAGAAGTCAATCTCCTCCCGGTTGTCTTCCGATCAAGATGTAGAACTCTGCTCCAGCACCACGTCTACCTTCATGCTGCCATGCTTCCTGCCATGATGATAATGGACTGAACCGCGGAAACCATAAGCCAGTCCCAGTTAAATGTTTTCCTTTGTAAGAGTTGTCTTACAATGTCATGATGTCCCTTCACAGAGATGGAAACCCTAAGACAGTTAGAGAGATAAAGAGCTTGCCGTGCAAGAGTTGGCTATGCAGCACACTGTAAAAGCTGGGCGTGGTCTTGCATGTCTGTAAGGCTAGCCAGACAACTGGTACGCTCCGAGTTCAATGAAAGACCCTGTCTAAAAGCTAAGATGAAGAACAATAGTGGAACTCCTAGCCCTCAGCCTTGACCTACACACACACACACACACACACACACACACACACACACACACGCACGCACGCACGCACGCACTACAGGATACTATTCAGAGGGGAGAGAGAGATAATATATTGATTGGCTAAAGAAAATACTGTGACGAGACAGTCACAGGAACTAAGCGTGTGTCTCCTCCCGTGGTAGCCCCTTAGGACTTGCTAATCCAATGCTCAGAGCAAATTCACTGATCATAACTACTGTGGAAAATGAGAATTTGCTATGCCTCACTTGTTGACAGTTTGCAATCAGAGAAAAGATAGCCTATCCTGGTTTACTTTCAAACTTACACTAAACAGAACTTCCTGGGACTCATTCCACTTCAGAGCTTCACCTTTAACCCTGCAGAGATGGGTGAGTGGCCCAGCCTCTGAGAGTACAGTCTATCCCTCTCTAACTTCCTCCTGAGTATTACCACTTGAATATTATCAAAATTCTGTTGTATTATTAAAATTCAAATGAAAATACCCTATATAATTTTCTATGTCATCTTCCAAACCCAGTCCAACAACCATTAATTCTTTCTATTTCTGTCATCAGACATGAAACCTTGGACGCCATCTTGCCCTCCTTAGTCAATCCTTGTCTCCGCCCCCTCAGCCCTGGAATAATCTCCTTTCTTTGTAGTCTTCTTACTACACCAACCAAATTTTCCATCATCCTTAGACAAGTGCCAGCCCCTTCTTCCCAATGCCCCCTCGTCTTCCCTGCCCGTTCAGTACTTTAGTGTAAGACTGACTTCCTAAAACACCCACTGTAAATGTCATATGGTTGATCTGATGTACGCTTCTACTGGCTTGCTCTCTCTGCATTTCTAATCCAACAACCCCACACTTGTACAGCCATTTGTCTTTCCTCACTGGGTACTGAGTGGGTCTCTCAAACCCACAACTTTCAAACCAACTCCATTGTCTATTGTCCTGGTTTTCCCGTGTTTCTGAGTGGACATGGTTAACTACCTAAAACACTTCTACCACCACCAATGAGTACAGGGGAAATGTTTTTATAGTTCTATGAGATGTTTGTGGGTAAAGATTAACCTTAGACACGCCATTACTTAGGACCATTATCTACCAGAAACTGGTAATAACTGGTAATGCAGTTACTTTAGCTGTTAATACATTGAACTGTTTATTCTTCATAATGCTATGGGGTTCTGTCACTCTTTACACTGTCCAGGTGAGGAAGCTGAGGCCCCAACACTATCCAGTTTAATGCTGTCAGCTCCAGATGCCAATAAATTGAGCCAATCTAATCATTATAGACTTCGGGGACCTTCAGAAACTCAGAGTAGCTCAGGAACTCTTGATAGGAATGAAGATTTTGTGGAAAGATACAGCATAGCAGTCTGGGTGCAAAATACTCTTACAGAGTTGAAGTCATGATGAGATCTTCATTTTGGATCCTGTGACAGATCTGTAAAAATCTGGAAGCAATCAGCTTTAAACAGGAAGCAATCTATCCTTAGCGGGCAAGAACATAGATTACCAGGCTAACTGAGTCAGCACTGCCGGTTGCCATGAACACACCCTGCCCAACTCCCAGACTATGGAGGCCCAAGCCTCGGTGATTAAGTCTGTGAGTGTATGTATGTATACCTATGATATCGATAGATTATTACAAGGTGAAGATAGATAAATGATAGGTGAGTAGGTAGATATAGTTAAATGGCAATAGCTAGATTATTGATAGATAAGTAAGTAGGTAATCTGTAGGTAGATAATTCGTATGTAGATCAATATCAAGGTAGATAGAAAATTGATAAGCAGGTGATGAAAAATAGATGGATAGATAGATATGTAGATACATAGACAGATAGATACATAGATAGTTGATAGACATACACATACATGATTGATAGGTAGAAGATAGATAACTGATAGATCTCAGAGGATTGTGAAGGTTCGTTTATACTTGGGCCAGGGAGTGGCATTATTAGGAAGTGTAGTCTTGTTGGAGTAGGTGTGTCACTGTGGGCATGGGCTTTAATACCTTAGTTCTAGCTTCCTGGAAGTAGGTATTCTGCTAGTAGCCTTCAGATGAAGAAGATATAGAATTCTCGGCAATTTCTGCACCATGTCTGCCTAAATGCTGCCATGCTCCCACCTTGATGATATGGACTGAACCTCTGAACCTGTAAGTCAGCCCCAATTAAATGTTGTTCTTATAAGAGTTGTCTTGGTCATGGTGTCTGTTCACAGCAGTAAAACCCTAAGACAAGGATAGACGAATAGATAACTGATAGGTAGATGATTAATAGATAATATTTAGATGGGTGATAAATAAATAATAGGTGGAGATGATAGATGATAGATAGATCCTTTCACCTTTGGTTCAGCTTCTCTGAATCCTGGCTGATGCAAGGGCTTACCAGCATCTTCATGGCCAGCATCCCTATCAGGATGAATGCTCTGAAGCACTGTCTGAGGCCATGTTCAGTCTATGAGATGCTTTCTCTCTCTTCTCTTTCTTTCATGACTAACAGACACACTTTTCTGGACCTACAAATAAGGAAGTGACCCAGGAATCCCAAATCCCAAAGGAGCCAGGCTTGGCACACTTATCCTTTGCCGTGGACTGGGTTGCTTCGGGGACCCCTTGTTCCTCGGGGTGATAAAAGTTCTGGCCTGGTGGGCAAAGAATTCGGCGGTGACAAACAGACACAGCACAAGGGAGTGTTGTAACTGAATGCAATTTGTACAAAGTAGAAATCAGTCTTATATAGTATACAGAAAACAGGGCAAACTACAGACGTCACGTAGGCAGGAGATGGCCACATCAAGGTCAGTAAGACCAAACAGCCAAGTGCAAGGCGGATAAGCAGTGGTGTCCTTCTTCTTGGGCTATTCTGGCAGCCCCAAGATAAATCTTCTCTAGTTAGTAAAGCAATTCTGCCTTATGTGGGACTCCTCTAATAATTAGTGCCTAACTGCTATCTCTAACTTTGGAGACACCCTGTCTGATAAGATAGCTTCTTTGTAGAAATTCCAAGCTAACTACAGCTAGGAAATCAATTAGGATTATTGAAACACTGTGAAGGCCAGGAAATAATGTTCAATCTCAGTTTTAGCTATAATGAAATATTTCTTAGGGCACCTTTATGCCTGAATAAAGAAAGCACGCAGATCTTCCCACAGAACAGAGGTCAATCTGGAATACACTGAGCTAGGAGATATCAGCAACTGGGCTACCTCAGGAGACTGGCTGCAGCGTACGCCTCAGGTCTAAGATCAGGTTTTTAGGCCTGTCCAGACACTACGGAAGTAGACAAGTTCATTGTGTGACAATCCTTCATTCTGAGACTAAGACAAGGAATGACAGGCTAGGAGTGGAGCCCCCTGCCCTTATTTATCCTCACAGGAGGTCAAGGGGCCCCTCAGCATCAGGAATAGATCAGGGGTTCTGTAAATATGGCACATCTGTGTTCATAAAAACTAAATTCCTGCATCTTTTGCTTCTAAACCGCTGACCTGCCTTGGCTTTGTTAAGGAGACTGCTCTGATTAGCTCTAACCAGCCTTGGGTTGGGGGTTACAAAGTCTCCAGGCAGGCTTAAAGTGAAGACAGACAAATTAAACCACAAAAGGAGGGTGTGATTTTTGTACAGGGTTTTTTCTTATTTATTGGTTTAACCCAACTCTTCTTCTCTTTTTTTTTTTAAACTTCCCTAAGGGCCTTGTATTCATACAAGAATACACACGCATGCCGGCACCTTCCTGAACCCGTAAAAGTTTAGTATGACCACGCCCACAGGGTGCATTCTTGTGGCACTGTTTCCATAAATCCTGTGTGTCTGGAGGGAGGTGTCCTGGTCCTCGGGTAAAGTGTTATTTTCTGAGCCTAGCTTAGTTTTCTGTTTTGATTCTCCATTCTAGTAGGATGAGGGAGGCACAGTCCCACTCCTTTTTAAGTCCTCCCTTCCCCTGCGACCCCCCTGTGACTGACTGGCAGCGTCTTTCATGAGTTCTGGTCCACACGTAAGGACACAGGCCGCATTTGCTGGTTTTAGCACCCTACACCCTCGGAGCCAGCCTGCTTGAACAGTGTGTGCGGTGAGGGGCAGGCAAGGGGTAGAAACAGAGATGAAAGAAAAGAACTAATGACTTTAAATAAGGCCCTGCCTTCTGTGACATTCAACCTAATCCCCTCTGCTGTTACATTCTTCCAGGCAAGGTGGTAACTGACTGGGCTGCCTAGCAGGGGTGACAGATGGGGGGGGGGGGGGGGTTGAGGGCGGGGGAACTGGGTCGCTGCGCTCCGGGATCCTGGCGTTGCTGGAAACGATCCGAAGTAGATCACAGATTCATATGTCTCAGTTTTCATTAGATCCCAAATCTCTCAGTGTTAGCAATTCTTCTAGGCTTTGCCCAACAGTTACCTAGCAACACCCTGCCTCTCTGCCCCAAGCTGGAGCCAAGAGCCAGGTGTATAAGAAGGACTGTTTCAGCTCCTTTCTCTCTCTCGCTCTCTCTCTCCCCCCCAGCCTCTCCCTCTCTTTCTGTCCTTCTCTGCCCCCCCGCCCCCCCCTTTCTCTGCCTCTACCCCTTTCTAGGTCCCCTCTCTGCTTCCTGGCTCCCTTCCCCTACAAAACTTCCTTTTAGACTAGACCTGTCACATGGCTTAATTCTTCAAGGCAAGGCCGGCCCAGGTGCTTCCGCCCGCGTTATTACGCTATTTTATAAAAAACAAGACACTCCATGGAAGCATGTCCTACAACGAAGATGTGTGCATAAGTGAAATATTGCTATGAAGACGGTTCTTCCAGAGATAGACAGGAAGGAAGCAAAGAGGGAACAGGCTAGGCAAAAGTCAATCTCACGGAAAAGTCCTTGGGGATACATGGTTTCCGTGGGTTCCCCAC
>JADRCD010197082.1:4814-16362 GCA_019843815.1 Montemys delectorum | reverse complement strand
AGTTGAATTTTCTTGCCCTCCTAGTAGCTGAATTCCCCTTACTCTTTTCTCTCTCCCTCTCCCCTGGCTGGCAGAAGTCCCACCCAATTCTCTCTTCTGCCTAGTCATTGGCTGATCAGCTTTTATTGAAAGGGCAGAGAATAAATGGTACTCAAACTTGAAACAGGAGATATTTGGAATAAGCATTACAATGGCATGTCTGGATTGGAATAAGACATGAGGGCAGAAAAACCAGCATTTTGAATAACACAAAGATAACCTTTACACAATGCACACACAGGAGGCGGTTGTGATCTGGTTGTTCTCTGAGAAGTTCAGGCTCTGTGAGTAACAGACAGGGGAGGTGTTCTGGGTTTTCTTTCTTTTGTAGATGGTAAGTCAGGCCCATCTCTCCTTGAGCTTCCATCTCTCTGACACCCAGTAGGGCCATCAATGGCACATGTAAAAGAACTCTCCCTTCTATGTTTGCAGGTGCTACATCACTCTCACTCAGTCTCTACACTTGACCATGAGTGGGGCTCCAGCAGGACCTGCAGGCACAGGCAAGACAGAGACCACCAAGGACCTGGGCCGAGCACTGGGCATCATGGTCTATGTGTTTAACTGTTCTGAGCAGATGGACTACAAGGTATAAACTTGCTCATCTTGTGGAGAGACTAGGACTTGGGTGGCAAATCAGACCAGGTGCATGGGTATCCATACTTTGTTGGCCCTAGTCTCCCAGGAGATACAGAGTCAAGACAGGAGGTTTCTCCTTACTCTTTCCTAGTAGACTTAAGGTTGCTTTAACCCTTATTGGCCTCCTGCCAACCTCTTATGTAATCAACAATCACAGCCCAATATATTCTGACTCCACTAATGAACTTTGTGAACAAATGGATTATTTGACAAGGTGGCCTTTTTCTTGTCGCCTAAAAAATGATGATAACCAAACAACCCCCCAAAGTCCTAAATTTACTGTGGGGTGGAAGAGCAGAAAGGTTCATGAATAACTATGATGAAAACACCTGTCTCCAGGTGATGGTTTTATTCAAGCTCCTCTGTAAACAGGGGCATTCTCCTAGGATATCATGCAAAGGCAGATGAGAATCCTGTAAACAGAAGAGATCAGCCACTACTCTGCAAGAGAGGCCTGCCAAAGGCAGTACAAACACTATGTACTTCATTCCCGAACTCAGCACGTTTCAAACAACTAATGTGTTCTAGTTTGTGTCCTGGAGAAAAGCCAGAGAAACAAAAGGCCCACAAGGTCACTTTCAAGTACAGACATTCTACTCGCAAATGAATAAAAACTCATTTTAAAGATACTTAACAACAGCTTGCCCCACTGCCTCTAGATAGGGGTTTTCTCATACTATATGTTTTTAATAAGATGCCTTATGTTTCTTTTGGAAAGAGAATAAACAGATAATGTGAAAGTTTCAGAGTAGAAAAAAAGTTATGTGAAATAGATCACATAAATTTCATGTCTGAAAATAATTTTAGAGACTGCAGTTACTGCACCATGATTCTTTAGGCAACACTTTTCTGGAACTGACATGGTTAACTTTAGTACACACCCATTCTGGGTAAGTTACAGAGTCCTGGAAAGCCATGTTTTCTCATAGCAAACAAACAGAAGGGGCATCCAGACCTGCATCCAATCCTTCCCTGAGCCATCGCCTCTAAATTTGAGCACAGCTGTTTTTATTGATGAATACATTAAGATAATGTTTCTTTTCAAGGCTGGAAGAAGGTTTTTTTTCCTCTTTAAAGAAATAAGCTCAGCCTTAAGGATTATTTTGAGCTTCTAGATTCTTCTATAGTTAATTATTGGCAGGATTGCTGATATAAGTAAATCTCCCAATGGAAACACTGTGGAAGATACTCATTTGACATAGAAGGCATGTGTTTTCATGGCAGAAAATCAGCAGATTTCTTCAAAGTCGAATCAAGCACAGCAAACAGAAAGAGAGGATCATCCCAGGGCCAGGGATCATAAAGGCCATTTATCACAATTCTTTCAAACTCAATTGTCCCCGACCCCACTGATTGCCCTAAAAGTACAGTTTAGAAGAACGTTTGTCCTTGGCTCACCTGGCCTGTCAGTTAATTTTCAATCTTTGAATCCAGGCCAGACATGGACTAGGGCAGTATCAATGGGAGTCTAGTGATAGTCCAAAATGAAGGTGTTCATTTCCTATGCACCAAACATCATTGTAATCAGATAGCTTCACTAAACTGCTTCTGCAAGCCTTTCTCCTTCCCTGGCCAGCTGTTTGGAAACTATGTTTTGTCATAGAATGCTCCAGAAACAAAGTAAGTTGGTTTACTGGTTACTGTCATTGCTGAGAATATGTGGGACATTTGAGAAGAGACCAAAACAAATGAAGTTTCATCTTGCAAAACTGCAGCTGCAGATGCTCCAAAAGTAGCCACAAGGGAGTTTCCACCAGGGAATGTCCTTGGGCACCCAAAGATAGGCCTGGTTAAGATTCCAGAGAAAAACAAAAGACTAGTGTATCACTTAATGGGAGAATGCTTACTTAGCATGCAGAAATCCATAAGCCTCTGGGTTTAATCTCCAGTAGAATATGAGGTCAGGTAATCAAGGAAAGGAAGACGAGGAAGGGTAGAAAGACTAGATACCAGGGGGATCCCTGCAAAACTCTTAGCAGAGGAATGTGTAGCATACTGGGACTTATCTCTGAAGATGAACTGTCACAGGCTGAGATAGTCTGTCTAGGAATCTCCTCAGGCACAAGTCAGTAGCTGTTGAAGAAATTTTCTTCATGACTGAGGACAGTTTCTTCAGGTTTGAGAAACAACCTAAACATCTTTACCAGTGCCTAAGAATAATAAGACTCGCGTTTAAACTCAAACCTGCTAGAAAAACCTGCAGGCAGCTGAGTCAAGAGTGGGCAAGGAACTATGATTTTCAGTGAGGACACAGAAGGAACATGGGAGGACCTTGGGGAACCCTTTGGATAATATAGATGACTAGATAAGTAGAATGTGCAGATCAATAATTGAAAGATGATAGGTATATGCATAGGTTGAATATAGCCCAGTCTATCTAGAGGAACAAGACATTTATGGATTAATTGATATAACTAATTTTTGCTGAAATACCACAATCCTGAACATGAATGAGTAACCTATAAACTCTAGACCTTAGAATATCCCAGAACAGGAGGACAGACACAGTGGTTGATGGTGAGGAAACTTATTGAGGAGCTTGTGTGACCCAAGGCTGTTTGAGTCCTAGGATATAACATTTTAATATAGCATGGTCTAAAGCCTGGCTTTAAAGCCAGAATCTAGTGCTAAGCAGCCAACATTCCTACCCCAGTCCTCATCAGCTTCACTCCTGATCTTTTCTCCTAGAACCTGACTGGGTTGAGGAGAAAAAGGAATGAGAGGTAGGCATAGCTGTCATGCATTTTGATGTCTGTTATGACTCTAACAATACTAGAGTCTGCTTACATTTCTCCAGAGTAGAGACTAGAAGTAAGCATAGTATAGGAGCCAAGCAATCTTAGGGATCACTGGGGATGTAAGGAGGGTCATGGGGATAGAATATGGATGTCAAGGACCATAGGCCCTTAAAGTGGTAGCTACTGAAAGATCTGTGGGCCTTAAAAATAGCAGGAAAGCATAAGCATGCCAGGAGGCCATTGTGGGGATCCACATAAGCAGAGGCAGCTGGGGAGGAGACCAGAGAGAAAGTTGCAGCTCTTCAAACAGGAAGAGAGAATCTCTTCTCAGCCTTGGCTGAGATCAAGTATAGGAAGAGAGAGAACCCAAGCATCAGGACAGTGAAAGTGGAAAGAAATAATAAGAGGCTTAAGGGAAGCAAAGCCAAATGACGACGTACGAAACATGGTGAAGGGTTGATGAAGGCATTAGAGGGGAAGGCTAGGGCTGTAGGTGGTGCCCTCCTGCACTTCTGTCCCAGGAATTCCATCAGGACCCCAGCCCAGCCAATTCCATGAACATAGATGCAGGGCCTGGGTGGTCCTAGAACAGTATGGAAATGTGGACAGAGAGAAAATGGAAAACTTACAAAGCTAGCTAGAGTTCCTAGACACAGCCAATTAATACTGAGAAGACCTTTTGGTCTTCCTGGGGATGAGATTTGACAAGTTGGTGACATATGAGCCATAAATGAATTCACCAACATCAGAATAAAGCCATCGAGCTTATTAGAACACTGCAGCCGAGCTGAAATGGGTAAATCAGTCAAGAGAAACTTTGCACAGAGTCATTTAAGGGTTCCTTTTATGTGCAAGGTCTGCACATGGACTGTCAGGCAGTGTTTCAATGACATGGTGTCCTGACTGTCAGACTTTACCATGATTAGCAAAAGCCTAGCCCCAGGGCAATGATGGTCTTGCCCTGAGTTAGAAATGGCTCAGCACAACCACCTGTCTTACACTGGCACCCATATTCTGCAGCTAGGACTTGTTAAGAGGAGCTCTTTCTGATGAGATAATGATCCTGTTTGCAGGCAGAAGTGACCTTGCATGGCCACTTATTGCACAATGGCATCTACACCTCATATTACGGTAGCAATAATTTCCCTTTGACCTTAATACAGAGACCACTGCAGAAACAGCCAATGGCTTTGAAACCGAAAACATTTGGAATGATTTCTGAACCATGAGGGGCCCAGACTCCTGTAAGAGTCATGATTGTGTCTCAAGACTTCTGACTCCCTCTGCTTCCCCAATGCCATTTTTTTTTCACCTCTCCTTTCCTGGTCTCTCCATCCCATATGCTGTTCCTTTTGCAGAATTTCCATTTCAACTTCTAGTGACTCCATTTCTGTCCCCATCTTCATCCATATTCTAGTCCTGGCTCCAATTGCACACATGGTTTCTGATACAGTGGGTCTCCTCAACCTTGGAAAGAGCTTACCACTCTTCCCTGTCATATTTCTCACCCATCACTAAGATGGAAACTTCAGTCACCCTACCTGTTAGTTCCCCAGTGCAAATCAGTGATCACCATGGATTCTCCCTCACCATACTCTACTTCTGTTCACTTGCTGTGACCTGTCCTGATTCCAGGCCAAGAGCTCTGCCTCATGACCAGATAATGCTCCTGCTTACCAATGACACCAAGAGATGTGTACAATGAGCAAGTGGGTTCTGCTGTTGGTCCTCAGGGAACAATGAGGTTAGGAATGCACTTATGGAAATTCCCTTTAAGGCTTTATGTATTGTCTACAGTTTGTAAAAAGGATAAAGCTTTAAAAGCTTTCAAACTACTGTTAGGCATAGGATTGGGTTCCTGAATTTCTAACTTAAGGTCCATGGTGCTCATCAGGTTAATGTACACATATAGACACCTATACGAACACACACACATACATACATACATACATACATACATACATACATACATACACAAAGATGGGTATATGATAGATAGATGGTAGATAGATAGATAAATAGATAGATAGACAAACAGATGATAGATAGATATATAGATACAGATAAATAGATGATAGATACATAGATACATAGATAGATAAATCGAAACACACCTAAATACATAGATAAATGATAGATAACAGTCTCAACATAAAGGGAGAATAAAGTGCAAGCCTTGCATTCCCTCTTTCTCCTGAAGACCTGCCTAACTATTAACTCTAAGGCTGCCATGTCATCTGCATTCTGACTGCAGGTGACTCTCTCCCCATTTAATGTGTGTGTTCTTGTTTATGGTCTTTTTTTTTCTCACAAAAATGTCAGCCTCAAAGGTGACTTTCTTTTCTATCCTGTGTACTGTTGATTCCTCATGTCCCAAATCATTCTCAAGCAGACAGTACCTGTTCAATATTTGTGGAATGAATAGATGAGCAGAATGGCATAGCTTTGCTTTATTAGTAGTTTTCTTTGTAGAACATTTTTTAATTTGGAGAACAATTGGTACACAGCACCCCATGTACTCTCTATTCATCACACATAGCCCCCTATAAATTATATTAAATTATAGGTGCTCTGGGTAGTTTTAAGTCAACTTAACACAGCTAGAGTCACTGGAGAGGATGAAGACTCAATTGAGAATATTCCTCCATAAGATCAGATTGTAGGCAAGCCCATAGGGCATTTTCTCAATTAGTGACTGATGTGGAAGGGCCCACCCCATTATGGATGGTGCCTCAGCTTGGAGTCTTGGGTTCTATAAGAAAGCAGGCTGAGTAAGCCAGTAAGCAGCACTTCTCCGTGGCCTCTGCATCAGCTCCTGCCTCCAGGATCCTGCCCCATTTGAACTCCCGTCCCAACTTCCTTCAAGGATGAACAAGACTGTGGCAGTGTAAGCCAAACAAACCCTTTCCCCTCCAGCTTGCTTTTCAGTCACAGTTACAATACTCCTAACTAAGACATCCGGTTAGTGTAGCATATACGGTGCCAAGACACTGCTCTAAACTGAAGTCTAATACTATGTTGGGATTCACTGTTTGGAAGAACAGTTGAACATATAGATCTATAGGTTTAAGGAAGTGTATAATGTCATCTACGTAATGTAACAGTACCCTGTGCAGTACTTTCTCTGCCTCTGTTCTACCTGGGTCTCATTATCTTCTTCCCACCCCCCTCTTTCCCTCAAAACTCCTGGCAACTGCTGCTCTTTTTGGTTCTCTTATGTTTGCCTTTTCCTTATGAGTTTGAGAGTTCTGGGCTTTAATATGACTTGAGGTGTATTTTCCCTCACTCTTTAAACTCTGCCCCTACATCTAACCTTGCCTAGGTAGCTGTCTGACTGATTCTGACAAAATGTTGCCATACTCATCATCTCTCATGCAAACCTCTAAAGACTCCTTGTAATAAATTCAAGGCTTTCTGTTACTAAGACTTTCCTTAGTAATCAATTTTCCATCCCAAATGGCACCTTTACTTTTCTCTGGGCACATCATTATTTTGCTCATTTTTCTTCCATAACTTCCTGGACAATCTTCCCCTCTCCTCAGCACACAGACATGAGTATGCACTGCAGAGTGGATTCTAAAGCACCTCTCGTAACTGGGTGTTCGGGCCTCTGTCTGCTTCCTTTTGTTTTCTCACTCTGCCCATTTTGTTGGAGTGTATTCTGAGAAGATCAGAGGTTACATGAGGAAAAAGGAATTGCAGCCATATAACAAATTAATCTTGTCTCACAAATTTAAAGTGAGTATATGTATATGTGTATGGGCATGTATGCATGTGCATGCATGTCTGTGTAGAAGGAGGAAGAAGGGTGGAAGGAGGGAGGAAGAGAGAGAAATTAAATACACACTATATATATACATATATATATATATATATATATATATATATTCTTTTATAGATTAGACAAATGCATGCTTTTCTACTGATCTACCCTTACAGCCCATTAGTATATATTTAGAACTTGGCAAAGGTAGATTATGGAATGTAGTGTTTTCCCAACTTTCTTGACAACAAAAATCCTTTGCTCAAGGAATAGCTGGAATTCCACAAAGCACATCTTGGGATGTGCTGCTATTCTGCTGTCTCATCTTCACTAATCATACTGGAATACTCTGACTCCTTCCTCTCTGGGCTCTGTGACTCTGTGACAGTGTAGTCTGTAGTCTTCACTGGAACCAGTACTTCTGTAGCAATTCTATTTGACTTGTATACCTTATTGTCAACAACCTTCCCTAAAGTCCTTGCAGGGACCATATCCAGCAGCAGGTCCTATACACACAATCAGTCATTTCAAAAACAATCTCTTGATAGTTAGATGTCAGGACTCTCATGACTGCATATCCCTGGCATTTTAGAATCATCTTGTAGCTAATGGCCTCCTGTACTCACTCCTTACCACTGGCACATTGCTCACTAGCTCCTCTTTAATGCCAGAGTCTCTTTTCATTTTAGGATAGAAATATATTCTTCCCTTTGAAATTTGTTTCTGCTCTCATTTGACAAGATTTGCCCATAGTTGCCTCTAACTATTGTCAGTTCCTGACATTCCCAGCTCCACATCAGCTGGGAAACCTGAACACAGCTGGGCATAGATTGAAGACATAGGCATTGAATTCCCATTAGAGTGTGCCAAAGCCCAAACAGATTATTTGTCTATGTAGTCTAAGAAAAGCTATCTTTTTTTTTTCATTTCCTGGGGCTTTGAATGATCCAAAATGCTCAGGAAGAAACTCTGATGACATCTTAAAGGGGTTTCTCACTGCAGCATCATGGAAAGCTTGTTTGATATCATGACTTGTGTTGATACCCATCACCTTCAAAAGAGTAATTGTTCTTGAAATTATAATGCTCATTTCAGGGGACTGATGTGTCTATAATTAAAGAGGTTGGAAAATGGCTGTGGATGTGGCTCTGAGATGTTGTCATAATTTAATCTTTATATGTTTCCTTGCAGTCCTGTGGCAGCATCTACAAAGGCCTGGCTCAGACTGGTGCCTGGGGCTGTTTTGATGAGTTTAACCGAATCTCTGTGGAGGTCTTGTCGGTGGTGGCTGTTCAGGTATGGGCTAGGAAGGGGTGGGAGCCTCACA
The DNA here is from genome assembly GCA_019843815.1 of Montemys delectorum. Taxonomy (NCBI): domain Eukaryota; kingdom Metazoa; phylum Chordata; class Mammalia; order Rodentia; family Muridae; genus Montemys; species Montemys delectorum. Next base: position 7,856 of record JADRCD010197082.1, on the reverse strand, counting down.
GTCTTCCTGGCTGCCCCTGTGGAAGTCTAAAACCTGTGGTTTTCATTCTTCCTCAGCAACACTTCCTCCTCCTACTTGCCATTCCATTCCCCTTTCTCCATCCTTTCCCTCCAAGTTCCCCTCCATGACCCATCAAAGCCTATCCACTTCCAACTAGGAGAGCCTTCTCCTCTGTGTGTAAAGCAGGAACAGAAATTATCTGTCCTACCTGCTTCAAAGAGGAGCATAGAGGATCAGCCAAGGAGGTGGATCCCAGCTGCTTGAAAACATACACATTGCTATAAAACCAGGGCTCCAGTTTCAGCTCTTATATCTGTTATCAAAGACTGTAAGCAAGTTTCTCCACATCTCTTAACCCCAAACCACTCATTTATGTATAAGAGTACAGTGTCACCAGGCTTAAGTGAGTGGCAGTACCCAATTCCAAACCAAATGAGTTCTTGAGACAGGTGTAGACACTTCAGTGTTCTAGAAGGGATCTGAATATCCACACTATAGAGTAAGACTCTGAAATATGCTATCTTAAAGCCAATCCCAAAAGGCTGGCTAGAGAGTATTTGAATTAGGGTCAGGGACCCATGGAAAACAGGAGAAAAAGCAGAGAGTGAATTCCTTTGCTAAGTCTCTTATATCAGACATGAGTTTGTGTATACATACAAAACAGTCAGACACAGTTGAAATTTCCTCCCTTTTGGCTTATTTCTAGAGCATTACACAGGTAGCACTGTTTCTTTAAAAAAAAAGGAGAAAGAGGAGGAGGAAATAAGGAAATAGAAAGGAAAAAAAACAAAAAACAAAGATGAAGTGGGGAAAGAGTGAAAGGGAGGAGAGTGAAGAGGAGGGAAGGGAGTCTACAGCTATGAGAAAGTTTATGATCTGGTCCCTGTAGATCTGTGTAATTATAAATATGGACAATACTCATCTGGGATAAGCTTTTCTTTTTTGGCAAGGATATGGAGTGGAGGAAGGGTTGGCAGAACGAGGGTGGGGATGGACCATCAGGCAGAGCCACCACATGGGAAAAACTGGCCAAGGCAGCTTTATCCCCTTCAGTGGAGTATGTGCCCTGGCAGGAGCCTGCCTCTGTCTACATAACCTCCAGCTGTCACCCCTCTCATCCAGCATGCTGTCCCTGTCACTAGAGGCTAAATGTGGAGCTTTGAGCAGAGAACTGAAGCAACTACAGAGCTGGGAAGTGGTCAACCCTATGCCAGCTGCTATTTCACAACACCATACCCCTGGGCTTCAGCTGCCAGTGAGAGCCATGAGCCATCACAGGACTCTTAGAGGCCCTTCACTTGCCTGTTCTGTAGTGGTCAGTCCTTTGGGCTCTCTTATCTGACAAAGGCTGCTCCATAAACACTGACCCTTGCTCCAGCTATCCCTTAGTGGAGCTTCCCCAAAGCAAGGTTCACTTTCCCCTTTAGATTTGGTCTTCTCAGTAGGAGTCAGTGAAGGTATAGGTGCAAGACCCCGGTGTGACCTGAAAGCTCTCTTGTATCAGCATCCTTCTGCCTTGACTGGGTGAGTTGATTATGCAAATTTCTGTGATCTTACATTAGCAGGAATTGACAGGGCCTAGGGAGGAAGTATTTCTACCAAGAAACTGGAGCTAAGGATGTGGGTGAATGGGAGAATGCTTGTCTAACAGGCACAAGATTCCAGGTTTAATCATTTATAACTGTTCCTTCCAAACCTCACAACACTGAATAATTCCACACATAAAGGGCTTGTTTCTCAGGACAGCCAATGGTCAAATATTTATCAACACACCTCTGCCTTGTATAGATGGGAGCCTGCCATTACCTAAACTGAAGCCGAATATTTATATGTTTGCAAGAAATTATATTAATCTTTTTCTGCGATTGTAATGAAATACCTGAAATTAGGCAGCATATAAAGAAAATGGCTCACATTTCTGGACTTTCAAGAACATAAAGTGGCAATGATTTTTGCTGTTAAAACCACAGATTCAATCATGAGCCCTAACCCAAATAACCTTGTCTAACTATAACCGCTTCCCAAAAGTTGGATCTCTAGGCACCATAGTTGGATCGAATTACCCCTCAGTGTCTCATAACGAAGATTTAATTCCAATATATTAATTCCTGGAGACAAATTGAAACCATATCCACACTATACCATACCAGGAGTTGCATGTCTTCTGGCTGTCTCCACCCTTGGGTGGTCATATCACAACTTGGAACCAGGAACAGAGCCATAGAATCTCTCTGTGAACTGTGGGGACTAACCCTTCCTGGGTAGTTTATGACTGGCTCTGAAAACCTGGAAGAACAGTCTTTTCTTTGTAGCAGCTACTGGATGTGGCTCTCTTTCCTTCTGTTGTCCTATGTACTTGGAGCTTCTCTTCCCACTTCTCCGACTGCAGACATCTGTCTTCCTGTCTCCTTTGCCCACTGTCCTATTATTCCCATTTACCTGTATGTCTTGCTCTCATCTCTGCATTCATGATTTCTGTTACCTCTCCTCTGGCTGCTTGCCACAGTGTTTAGAGAACATCTCTTGCTCTCACCAGCCAGGCATTGCTGTTCCTGACTCCACTTCAGGCCACCACACTCATGCTGCCTAATTCCATTGATAGATGTCTCTGGGTGATGCTTACTGCTAGCGACTTGCTACAGGTTGTCTCCATGTGTGTCCCAAGGCATTCTTCTCAGCATGTTCCACAGAAAGCTCACTGACCCAATCACAGTTCTTTCAGTGTAACAATTTTTCAATGGCTTGATGTCTAAAACATTTAAATGAAAGATCTATAGATCGTAGGTGCTCAAGTGTGAGGGTAATGATCCTGGTAATAGTCTTGGTAGCTACAGTGATGATGGTATAACTAATGATAATGGCAATGGTAGTGATGGTGATGGTGATGGTGGTGGTGTTTGTGGTGGGAGTGATGAAGGAAATGATGAATCTGGTGATGATTTTGGAAATTATGTTAGTGGCGATGCTGGATGGTAAGGAAAGTAGTATTGATGATGATGATGATGATGATGATGATGATGATGATGATGATGATGATGATGA
>JADRCD010197081.1:0-14877 GCA_019843815.1 Montemys delectorum | reverse complement strand
AAGTCAGACCGACTGAAACATCCCAGACTGGAACTTGGGCACTACAATAGACTTCTCCTCCTCAAATACTGCTTGCTACTGGATGCTGGGCATGGTGATGTACGTCTTGTAATCCCAGCAAGAAACTAAGGCAGGAGCATTGCTGCAAGTTGGAAGCCAGCCTAGGCTAGCTACTCAGCAAGACTCTCCCCTAAAAAACAAAGCACACTGAAAGAAAAACAAAGACAAATTCTTTCTGGGAGCTGGAGGGTCTGGAGATCAATCAGGCCTTTGGCCTTGAGGGCTGACTTCAGCCACTGCAGAGCAGAACTGGTCTCTGGGTGGCAGGAAGGGTGTGCCTCTCTGTTCTCCAGTTCTGCTCTTCCCCTGCCCTGCCTCCCAGGCATTCTGAAACCCTGCTCTAAATCAGGCGCCCAAGGTGTCAGAATCCACACCACCAGCTAGCAGGGCGCCTTGGGCTATTCAGAGACCCCTCCCCTGCCTTGCAAAGAGCCTTCTTCAACCCTACAATCCTTTCTTTTGGAGGAGGCTCCTGGCCTGCCTGAAGCGGTCACATCTGTGAGTGGACTGCCAAAATGGGTAACCAGGAGCCCACCTCCCCAAAAGGTTCCAGGGAGAAATAAGTGTCTTCTCACCTCCGACCCTGTACCAGACTGGCCTCCCAGCCCAGGGTCTGCAGTACTGTAGGCCGGCAGGTTACCCCTGTGCATGTGGGCCATCCCGCACCCCCACCTTACCACCACCCCGCCCCCGCCTCCCCCTGCCCTGCTTCACTCTGTACCTGGACAGTTGACAACTTCGGTCTTAGACTCCTTGCTGACCCCATTTATCGCCTCACACCTGAATGGTGCTCTCAGGTTGGTCCACTGGTAACTCATGCTCTTCTGGTGGAGGCTCTTCAGAAGTTTCTTTCCCTGATACAGCTTTAGTTCAAAATCTGTCCCTTCCGAGACCTCACAGGTCAGGGTTGTCTTGGGGCACTCCCAAGAGATCACTGGCTTTGAGACCATCTCTAAAAGAAAGATCCAATTTCTGTTAGGCAAAGTTTGGATAATGTTTTTTTTTTAAGACCAGATCTTACTCTGTAGACCAGTTTGGCTTAGACGACATCTTCCTTCTCCCTCTACCTCCTGAGACCTGGGGTTGTGGAACCATGCTTCCATGTACAATGGCTGGGCTTTGTTTGTTTCTTTAATCTTAATAAATACACCTATTAAAATTAAATTGGTTTGGGACCAGGCAAGTTCAAAAGTCCTAGTCTTGTTTTTATTTTTGTTTTTAGTTTGGTTTTTTAAAGATTTATTTATTTATTTATTTATTTATTTAATGTATAAGTGCCCTATCTGCATGTACACCTACATGCCAGAAGAGGGCATCAGATCACATTTTACATGGTTGTGAATCATACATGTGGTTGGCTGTTGGCAACTGAATTCATGACCTCTGAAAGAGCAGCTAGTGCTCTTAACCATCTCTCCAGGCCTGGTTTGTTTTGTTTTTGCTTTGCTTTGTTTTGTTTTGTTTTGTTTTCAGACAATGCTTCAACATCGCTCGGGCTGGTCTCAAACTCAGTGGCTGAGGATGCTCTTGAAGCTCTGCTGCTCCCACTTCTGCCACCAGGTGCTGGGATACAGCTATGTGCCAGCACGCCAGGTTTCACGCGGTGCTGTGGATCAAACCCAGGTTTTCCAGCACGGTAGGCAAGCATCCTCACAACTAAGCTACATTATATTTGAAGTTCTTTTGAAAATAATTATATTTAATTGAGATAGAGCATCTTGAGCAAAGTCATTTCTGGTAAAGCTCATAGATACGAGATGTGAGTAAAGTGGGCATGGTTACACGTGTTTATACAGCATTGGTGCCTTCCCACTTTTTTTTTTTTTCACGTGGTAGGGGAGGGGCGTCATTGGGTTCTAACAGCAGGGCTTGCGTTTGTCTTCCCTTTTGCAGATGAGCTCTTCAAAGCTATTTGACCTGCAATGCCTAGCTTTGGGGGTAAGCATTAAATATGACGAGTCAGGGCCTGCAGAGTTGGCTCAGCAGTTAAGAGCGCTTGCGGCTCTTCCAGAGGACCAGAGTTGGGTTCCCAGAACCTATGCTGTGAAACTCGTTATTGCCTGACTCCAGGAGAGCTGGCCCCTCTTCTGGCTTCTGTGAGTACCTGCACACATGTGGTAGACACACACACACACACACACACACACACACACACACACGGAGGAGAGGATAAAATTAATTCTTAAAACTATGTCAGTCCAGAAGAAGAACCCAAAGAACCCTACACAAAGGACTTCCAAGTCCAGAAGTGTAGGTGAGGTGAGGTGAGCCAGCAGCCCCATCTTGGAGAAATGACTGCATGAGAGGGTTGCGGCCTTAGCTAGTTGCTGCCCAACAGTGTCCTGGGAGCAGAGGCCCAGGGCAGCATGGGAGTGTCTAAGAAGCCTAACCTTCTTTTACTAGCGTTTACCAGAGTTTAAGCTTTTACCAGAGTAAAAGCACCAGCAGGGAGCCAGGAAGACCTCTCCCGGTCCCCGCCCCAAGGTTCTGAGTTAATCTGTGGCCTTGAAGGACCTCGTCTTTAAGAAACAGGGAAATTACTCCCTACCTGTCTCAAACCAGACAACCCGTGAGCAAGCCCTGGACAAGTCGCCAGAGCCGGCTCTCAGATTCACACTGCAAACTCCCCACCCCTCCTGCTTAGCATCCCAGGGGGGACGCGCCCCTGCCCTTGGCGTTAGTGAGATCAGACCCAGCGCCCAGCTCCCCACTCTCCACCAGAAGATCTGGATTCATCCCACGGGGCATCGGTGAATTTTTCCGATTTCCCCTCTCTTTAGCGTTCAGACCTCGGTGTCTTCCCCACAGGCCTCCCTAGTCTAATTCCATTTCCGCCCAACATACAAACATGCACAAATGCAGTTTCCTTTCCACCCTGAGATTCTGTGTATCTCAGAATTAAGAGATAATGGACTCGTCACTGTCCGACAGAGCAGCGTGTAGTCTCGGAGTTGCCTGGCGGAGACTGCCTGTCCTTCTAGAGTGAAAAACCTTCTTCGTAGGAAGTTCCAATTATTTCAAGAAATACTGATCAAATTTTAAAAGGCCTTAAAAGGCAGTTGGAGATCACCTACAGTTCTGTTACTCGGGATTATTAACACTTTGATGTATATCTTTATTGGATATTTTCTATGCATAAATCCATAATATATTTTTTTTCCGAATTAAAACGGGATTATGTACATCGAGGTGAGAAAGTTAAGGGTTGAACCCATAACCTCAGGCATTAAGGCAAAAGCTCTATCACTGCACTATGTCCCCAGCCCCTGGATCATGTGACTTCATAACGCACCTTCAGTCTTTTACTCTGAAACTGTACCATTACGGTCCCTTTTCATGGGCACCAGGAAATGTACATCTCTGTCAATTTTTTTTTTTTTTTTTTTTTTGGTTTCTCAAGACAAGGTTTCTCTGTGTAGCCCTGGCTGTCCTGGAACTCACTCTGTAGACCAGGCTGGCCTCGAACTCAGAAATCCTCCTGCCTCTGCCTCTCAAGTGCTGGGATTAAAGGCATGAGCCACCACTGTCCGGCTCTCTATCAACTTTTTAAAGTGGTGATCCTAATTAAGCTGCTAAAGCACTAGCTTTCAAATGCACTCCTGTATTTTACTCATGCGAACACAGTAACGGGCAACCTTCTGTAGATAGTCTCGGGGTAAAATGGCTTTCTGAAAGTGGCCTGGACTGCTTGAGAGAGGTTCTCCTAGATATGACCTTTTTTTCCCCCACCCCTTTGGTTTTTCAAGACAATTTCTCTGTGTAGCCCTGGCTGTCCTAGAACTCGCTCTATAGACCAGGCTGGCCCCTAACTCAGAGATCCGCATGCCTTTGCCTCTCAAGAGCTGGGATTAAAGGCATGGACCACCACTCCCTGGCTAGATATGACTTCATAATCTTGGACTTCTAGGACTCTCTCCTCCACAGGAGTCTGTCAGCTTCCTTATAAGGGAAGGTAAAATCTAGGAACACAGAGGGCACCCATCATACTCACAACGCACCACACCCCTCACTGGATATTATGGGCCTCATGAAAATCCTAATAGGTAAAGCTGAAATGTTCCAAAATCTGTCAAACCACAACTCAATACCACACATGGAAAGTCCCATGCCCTGAGACCTTGTTTCCTACACAGTACTATTTGAAATATTGTTTTAAATTGTCTTGAATAGTGCATATCTATATATATATAAGCATGGATGAATGTTGTGCTTACATTTAGGTCTCATCTCCAAGATATAGCATACACATACACACACACACACACACACACACACACACACACACACACACACAAAGAGAGAGAGAGAGAGAGAAAGAGAAGAAATATTTCGAAATCTGCAAAAAGCCCCAAATCCTAAATCCCAAACTCATTAAGTAAGAGATATATAACCTGCACTGGATAATCAGGTTTGGGGTCAGAGGACAATTTTCCAATGCTGCGTAATATATAGTCATATATAACGTGGACAGGCCCTCAAGTTGAGTCAGCACACTGTGTGACATTGGCATTTGCATACAATAGTGAAGCCACTGCTTTTAGTCTAAGGGGTATGGGTTTCCTTTTAGGGGGTAAGGAAAATGTTGCCTATGGTGATAACCACATAACTCTGTGACTATGCAGAAAGCTCCTGAACTGCGCATGGCAAATGGGCCAACTGTGCAGAGTGTGAATTCTATAACAATGAGCTTGCTCAGGAGGGGATATCACCGTCCTTGTCCAGGGAAGGCCTGGGCTGGAATTCTGACTTTGTTCCTGTCAAACAGTGAGAACATGGCCACTTCTGACCAGGCCTGTTTCATTACAGATGGATAAAAGCTTGTAATTTTAAGTTCTCAGGATTGCCAAAGAAAAGCAGGTTAACAAGCTTCTCTCCGGTAGCCATTATCACCCCAAAATAAAGGTGGCAGTGACAGAGCACGTGAATAGGCTTCTATACAGGGCTCAATAGCATATCACAACAGGACCCTAGAGTCGCACGGTCTGCGGTCACGACTCTGGCCATTCTCGGTGCCCACAATGAGTGGTCGTCCTCATTCCCAGCCCGTTTCTGGAACATTCTCTCTAGATAAAGTTACAGGATTAGGGTCTGGAAAGGGTCATGCACAGAGGAGCTAACAGTGGGCCCTGGAGAGGGGTTGGTGTTAGGCCTAAGGACTGAGTACAGGGCAGGAAAGACACCCACCGGTGGGCTGAGTGGAGTCCTTTCTGTAGTGACATTTCTTGTGTGAACATTTCAGAATGTTTGTGTACTCCCTGAATGGCTGATCTATGCTGGACAAGGCATTCTCAGCTTTCTCTGAAAGCCAAGGGCAGGCTTTCTCCTCTCACTCATTGGTGTAAGCTGCCTTCTTGTCCCTGAACTTTCAACTTCAGTGGTAGCTCATGCTTTGTTCTCTTATTTCTCACCCACCCAAGCTTCCTTTACTTCCTCCTCACACCCACACCCGGCATGTTTGCATTCCTTCTCATCTTTCAGGCATCCTTTACTCCAGGCCAGTGGCTATCAATGACAACTGCTAACTAGAAGCACTTGGATCTAGGAGCCTGGGTGTTAGTCACTTCTTCTTATAGCACTCTTGCTGGCTCTTCTGCGCTACCAGAATTAAGACCACCTGCTTGGCCTCACTTGAATGACAATAGAGGCTTCCTGGCTAGTCTTCTCGTGTTGCTCTTCAGTATCACGCCCTCTCAGTTCACACAAAGACAAAGTCGCACCTTGTGTGTTTAGTTCAGGGACCAGCAAAATTGCCACCCACCTTCACTGTGTTGATGTGGAGAAGACTAAACAGAGAAGCTGTTGGTCCTTCAGCTCAGCATCTCCAACCCTATTTTGCCCTCTAACTCCTTCAGAGCACCCTGGCTTGAACTTAGCTCTCCAGACAAGAGACTCACTGCTCCTAGGCATCCTCTGACATCCTGTCTGGCTACAACTTCATCAGTCACAAAGGATGTCCACGTTTCTTTCCTCTGCTAACCTGTCTTCTTTCTGATTGATGCCCATCTGTAACCTGGGAGTCTTTACATAGCCCCACGGTCACCCAAAGAGAGAATGAAAGAGAGACAAGCTTGAGGGCTACCCTCACCTACTAGAGTCTTCATTGTGGGCTACACAAGAAGTGTTGGACTGGAATGCTACAGAAATACTGCTCTCCAACTTGTTACATAGCACCCATGCTACAATGAGAAACTTTAGGGAATGAAGACTTACCCAGAATCTTCAAGTCCAGCGACTTTTCCAGCCTAACCATCCCATTTGTGCCATACACCGTTACATTATAGGTGTCACTGTCATTTCTCATCATCGGCTTCTTTATCTTCAGGGATCCGTTTGTTAAGACTTCAAATACTTCTGATTTCAAATAAGGTGTCACCCTCCTTTTAAACTCTGCAACCAGGGTACCCCCCCTTACCCATCGCACCTCATCGACATCATCATCCATTTGAAAGTCCGGGATGTTCAGGGTGACACCATGACCCAAGACACCCCAGATGATCCCATTGTCTCTGCAGTCTGCCCCTGTGAAAAAAATAATAAGGTGGTTTCTGAGGTCTTGGAACGACAGAGAATCTCCCTCTTTGCCTCTCATGTCTACTCCAAGGTCTCCAGAGGAGCTCCACATGCATGCTTACCTTTGCCAGAAAGGCTGAAGAGCAGAAAGAAACTACCCAGGAATTTACATCTCATCTTTAGAATTCTTTTCCCAGGGGTGACTCTGAGTTCTTCTGTCTGTCAGCGAAGAGGCTGGCAGAAGCCACACCCAGCCACCTGAACCACGTGCCTCTCTTATGCTGGCTGTTCACAGCAGGGAAGAAAACACACCCTCAGCCTAGCCAACGACCCAGGAGGTCGCTGCCCTCCTCAGCTGAAACAGGTGTCTGTGTCACATTTTAATCTTTACAAGACAGTTTAGGGTGTCGGCTTTTAGCACCCCACTGGAAGAAGAGGAACTGGGAGGCCAGTTGCCAGAGCTACCCTTTTGTAAACAGGGCTTAAACGTAGCTGTGCTATCTTCAGTAGGACCAAGTAGATTCACTGGCAAAGAGTCATAAGGGAAGAGAGTTCAGATATGTGTATTTGGGAAGCATTGGGAAGTGTGGCCTTGTGGGAGGTGTGTCACTGGGGGTGGGCTTAGAGGTCTTTAAAGCCCTTGGGGTCCTGTTAGCACTCTCTCTGTGTGTGTGTGTGTCTCTCTCTCTGTCTCTCCCTCTCCCTCTCCTCTCTCTCTCTCTCTCTCTCTCCCTCCCTCTCCCCCCTCTCTCTGCCTCTCCTCTCTCTCTCCCTCCCTCCCTCTCTCTCCCTCTCTTCTCTCTCTGCCTCTCTCTTTCTCTCTCTTTCTATCTCTCTGCCTCTCCCTCTCTCTCTCTCCCTCCCTCCCTCTCTCTTTCTCCCTCCCTCTCCTCTCTCTCTCTTCCTCTCCCCCCTCTCTGCCTCTCTCTCTCTCCTCTCTCTTTCTCCCTCTCCCTCCCTCTCCTCCTCTCTCCCCCTCTCTCTCTTCTCTCTCTCTTCTCTCTCTCTCTCTCTCTCTCTCTCTCTCTCTCTCTCTCTCTCTCCCTCCGCCACCCCTCTCTCTGTCTCCTGCTGTGGATTGGGATGTAAACTCCCAGCTACTGCTCCAGCACTATGCTTCATGCCTGCTGCCATACTCCCCGGTCATGGAACAGGAAGACCCCGATAAATTCTTTCTTCTGTAAGTTGCCTTGGTCAAGATGTTTTACAACGCCTGAAGTGGCCAGCAGAGGAGGCCATGGGATCTCCTGGAATTGAAATTACAGACAGTTGTGAGCTGCCTGCCCTGTGGGTGCTGCGCATGGAACCTGGGTCTTCTGCAAGAGCAGCCAGCGCTCTTCAGTACCAAGACATCTCTCTTGTCCTAAGACTATTAAAAATAGTGAACAATCAAATTCAAAGTATCCAGGATGTTTAACACTATGGATCACTAGGAGAGACCGGGATAATCAAAGCTGGGAGAGAGAAAAAGAAAAGAAAAAAAGAACAGGGTTTGTGATCTGGGAGAGGGTCAGGGATTCAAGGACTAATGTTCCTAAAAGGACAACAGAGAGATCACATGAGAAGAGATACAGTGAACATCCAGACTTTCGCTTCTTTAGAATTCAGTGGGAAAAGATCTTCAAAATCATGCTTTTTCCATTTCAGGTACTTAGAACAGTCACAACAATGCATTACAGTTGAGTTAAAGCATTAATTCCAAGGGGGGTGTATTCCAGTGTAATAAGACTTAACAGGAAACATAAAAAGATTTCTATTCTTGAGTATAGAAAATCTTCATATATATGTATATATGTATATATATATATATATATATATGTTGCACAATTCAGAAATAGTAAAGATGGACACTATAGGTCACATAAAAATCTAGAATCTATGCATGTACAAAGGGATAACAAAACGTGTGAGAAGTCATGCCAAGATATTTGCAATATGTGAAAACTGTTACCATCTCAGATGTGAGCATCCTTCCTTGTCCTCCCTTTGGGGTGCTGAGGATGGAACCTTGGACATGCTAGGTAAGCGCTCTACCACTGAGCTACATCCGCAGTCAAAGGTAGAAGTAGTTATCAATCACTAAGAAAAAGATTTTAAAAATAGAAAAAAATTATTGACTTATCAAAGAAATACTGTGTGTGTGTGTGTTAGAGCACATGTATGTGTGTGTGTGTGCCTGCGCGTGTGCGTGTGCTTGTGTGTGTGCACATGTGTAAAGACCCCCGCTAGGGGAGACCCTCTCTCAAGTCCCAGGAGAACACGGACACCCCAAGACTCACAAGAGACCGATCTTGATGCAACAATATGAGGTTTACTCAGGGGAAACCAGTATACTGGGGATGAGCTCATAACCTTCACAGGGGCAGAGGCGCTCGACCCAGAGCACAAGAAGTGTGAGGTATTTAAAGGAAAAAAAACCCACAGACTAGGGAGAGTGAGGGAGTAACCAAGGAAACATGAAAACAGGGGAAAATTTCAGAGGGACCCAACCCATGAGTCAGGAGTCAGGGTCTTGAGGAAAACATCCTACATACTTGTTATTCTCAAGAATGTGGCTTTATCATTGCCATTGTCATTCACTTAGTGTTTGACCGCTCCCTCGAACTGCCTAGATGGTAAGACAACCCGTTTCTGGAACTAGCTGGCCTACATTCTTCACTCGTTTCAGAGAAAATTTTTCATGCCCTTTAAGTATAAAAGCTTATACACTATATATTTCTATTGAATGATCTTTTCTTCTACTCTTCATGTGTGTCACCCCAACCTGGATCACACTGCTTTTGAAATGAAAACCTTGTGTGCATAAAGGATGCCTAAGACATCCCTTTCTGAGAAACAGTTAGCATGCACGTCTCTGCTGCTAAGTTCTAGTCACTGGCCACCTGGCCGCCAGTCATGGAAAGAAGCACACACCAGCTTCTGCTTTGAGCCAGTGGTTGACTCTTCTTCTCACTCTCCTGTAGTTCCTTGTGCTCTTGGGGAGCCGCACCCTCCTCCCCTGATTTGCAAGGCTAACTCTGTTCCTTTCACATCCACTTCAGTTCTGAGTGATGAGCCAGCTTCAAAGGAAGACCATGGAGGAAGAGGGACAGGTCTGATTCTGTAAGAAATAGAACTTTCCTATGTAAAAAATACTATAGCCGGGCGGTGGTGGCACACACCTTTGATCCCAGCACTTGGGAGGCAGAGGCAGGTGGATTTCTGAGTTCGAGGCCAGCCTGGTCTACAGAGTGAGTAGCGACACAGCCAAGGCGACACAGAGAAACCCTGTCTCGAAAAAAAATTATATATATATTTTAAAATTGAAAGACTACGTAATAAAAGAGGCAAATTACTGACGAGATCCATGACAAAAGTTAATACCCTTAAAATTAATTTTTTATAAAAATTAGGAAAAAAAATAGACAGCTATAAAATGGATCAAGGTTCTTAAAAGAATGATTCACAAAGGGAGAGGTCCAATGAGATGACAAATCTATGAAAAGGCAGTTAATAGTACAAGTAAAGTTGATAGTAAAAGATAGTCACTAGTAAAGAGATATCGCCTTGACAAAAATACAAGATTCATTTAGAAAGTGAAAGTAGAGCTTCTGTTACAGTTCAGAGGACAGAGAGGTGGGGAAATGGCTCCATAGTTAAGAGTTCTGGCTGCACTTCCAGAGGTCCTGGGTTCGATTCCCAGCACCTACATGACAACACAACCTGTAACTCCAGTTCCAGGTAATCCAACATTGGAACAGGTAGTGCACATGGTCACAGACATGCAGGTAAAATAGTTATACACATAAAAGAACAAAACTTAAAGGGGGTAGCCTGTGCAAAGAAGGACTCAGTTACAAGCCGTTGGCATATTTGTTTTTATTATTTTATTGGGTTCTTATATTTCTACCTCCCTTCCAACACTTGTTCTGCCCTGATCTCTTCCAACTCCACCCCCAATACTAGGTAGGAGAGAAAGGTTAGAGGGGAATGGCATCGACCTCTTTAGACTACTTCCTGATGATTAGAGGTGTTGAGCTTCTTGGGGCAAGTCCAATCTTCATCGTCGTGAGGACATCTCCAACTTCTTCTTGTCTCTTTTGTTCACAACCACTTAACAAACCCTGAAAACAGCAACCAGGAGCATCCTCCTCCTCTTCTTCTTCCCCCTCCTCCTCCTCCTCCTCCTCCTCCTCCTCCTCCTCTTTCTCTTCCAGGGCACCTCTTGCCCCTCCCAGGGCTCTCCCATTTATTCCCTCTCCAGAGTCCCCAGAATTAAACTATCTGCAGCTGGTAAAAATCTTGCCCCTGCTAGAGCATGAGACAATCATAGTTAATGATGGTGGGCAAACCGAAGCAGCCCCATATCCCACACCTGGGATTAAAAACAAAAACCTATTCACATAACATAAGTGGATTTGTAAAGAAACCAAAATTCTCACTACAACAAGCCACCCAATGCGCAGGGTAGAACTTGGCCTCATCTACTACCTTAGATCAGGAAAGGGAAGGGAGGTGAAGGCTCTCAGATGCAGACAGCCGGCCCAGCCCGGTCCCAAGGAGACCCAGCCAAGCAGAGTACTTGGAGGAGTGGGAGGTGCGTTTGCTGACTAGGTCAGTCGGTAGGAGTGCAGAGTTCCGAGACCTCCCCTTCCTGCCTTCCAGGTAGAGGAAAAAGAAACATCTTTCACAAGTAGACGTTTCCTTTATACATGCTCATTTCCCTTTCAAAGGAAACCTTGCACCTTATTTGTGGACCTTTGTCTCTACTTGTCCCCCACCCCCAACAGCATTTAGCATAAAATAATCTGCATTCCAAAGAGGGACAATTTGGGGTAGCATATTTTGGTACCCTTTATGACAAAAAGCCACATAAGCTCATTTTATTTCATAAGAAGACATGGGGTGCCCTTAGAGAGGAGTCTCTGTGTTAGGGGACAGTGGCTTCTGTTCTGCTCGTTGCTGCTTCTTTTAATACTTGTACCTTGGACAGGCCTTGCTTTTGACTGAGTCTTCGTCCTAAATATGGCCCATCCCTTCCTATAGCTCCAAGGTTGCAGCCTCTGCCTCTGGCTGTGTGGCTTTCCAGAGCACAAGGCTGGAAGATTCGCCCTCTGGCTTCTCCTTACACATGCCCTACAGTCCAAGGCGGATCCGATCTCTCTCCACTCCTTTTTCTTGCTCAAACTGAGGTTCCTGGGAGGTAGACTAACAGGAAGAGAAGATGAAATGGAGACCAGGGAGAACCAGCCAGGGTTCAGGTCACAATGTGCTGACATTGTGACCGAGACAATGTTTCTAAATTCATATCCTACTGGATTGCTAGAACTGTGGGATTTTAGAGGAACTCAAGAGAAAAATCTGGTCTTCGCTTGGCCACTCAGTTGAGGGTTCTAAATCCGGGGTGTTTCTGGATTGTATCTGCCTTGTTGGGTCAGGCCATTATTATCTGGCTTTCAGTTCCTGGAAGCTGGGCTCTAAACTCCTGCTCCGTCCTGTCCTAAGGCTAACAGTGAGTGCTGCTTCCCAAGCTTCCTAAGAGGGAAGCTCCTGTCTCTACCTCCAGCCAAGCCCTGGTCACACTCTTGCACTCAGGCAAAAACCCAAACCGGGAGCCAAGCATGGAACATTGTTTACTAAAAACTTGCATTCACCATGGCTTCTGTGATTATCAGTCCGGGAAGCCACACCGCCTGCCTGCTTGTGGCCAGGTTTTTTTTTTTGTTGTTGTTGATGTTCAGCTTGGTCCTATCTGGCTGGCCCCATCTGTCAGCAGCCACAGCTGCATCCCATTCATGGGGACTGTTGTTGCCAGGCAATGTGTTTGGGTGTGTTTGGCCAGCAACATACGTCTTGTGACAGTTGAGCAGCTCTTTCTCCATGGACCACCTCCTGCCTGCAGATGTGCCCTCCGCCTAGCTTGCTTCCCTGAGGAAAACCAACGGAGCTTCCCTTCCCTCCTCCCTTTTCGTCCTCCTCTACCCATAGGCTACTTCGGGTTGCCAAGCCTGGAAGTCCCCTCAGGGTAAATGTCTCTCTCTGCAAGGACAAATTTGTCTATCTTCTGCTGAATAGGCAGTCATGGGATGATAGAGAACATTCCCTCCCCTCCGCATCATTCACTAGATGTGTGACTCCAGACACGGGTGTGTGTGTCCTTGAGCCTCGGTTCCTCCAGCTCATTGTGAGGGTCAGATGAGGTGACATGGCCCACAGTGTCTAGACCCTAAGATAGCCTTGATGTCTGTCAGCTTCTTTCCCCTTGCGTCTGTGTCCCTGGTGGAGAAGCCTACAATAGTCCCTTTATATAGGTGATACCTCTGGATCTGGGAACAGCTGACCTTGCACGTGCCATAATTAATTTTTGGTAATCAAGTTTTGTTTACAAATTAGGTACCATAGGAGATTAATAAGGACTAATGGCAAAATTGAGCAATTATGGCAATAAAGCTATGAGAACACTTATGGAAAAATATATAAATTCATTACTTCTGGAAGTTTCCATGTGAGGTCTTTGAACTGTGTTGGAGCTCGGGTAACTGAAGCGGTGAAGAGGGAAACCCCATAGAAGCAGGGGTCAGGGGATGGTGTGGAAATGAGGGAGACTGAGATCTTCACCCTGAGGGGAAGCCAGGGAAGCACCTAAGGCTCGGGCATCTGAGATGAGGAGCAGCAGGCACTGGGGAAGTCTGGGCTGCAGATGCAGCTAGCTCAACTGTGGAGCCTGTCAGCCTGGCCGTTGGGAACCCTGGGATCCAGCCTAGCTCCTTAAGTAACCAGGAAACTTTAAAGACGACTTGGAGCGGGGCAGTGGTGGCACACACCTTTGATCCCAGCACTTGGGAGGCAGAGGCAGGCGGATTTCTGAGTTCGAGGCCAGCCTGGTCTACAGAGTGAGTTCCAGGACAGCCAGGGCTACACAGAGAAATCCTATCTTGGGTATGTGTTACTTCTCTTTGCTTCTTGTTTCCCTCCTGGTGATATCTCAGGATGGCTCAGCTGGAAGGCCAGCAGAGCCTGTGAGCTTGTGAGCTGAAAGCCCAAGACATGGATGACCCAGAGACACAGGGTGTTTCTCAACAGCCAACTTGGGAGCAGCTCACGGAGGAGGCGCTACTGCTTTCTGGGTAGAGGGAAGTAAGCTGAGACTTCTGCCTGAAGGGAAGGAGACACTGGCACTGGCTAGCCAAGGTGACCGCAGTGACCAGGATGCTGGAAGTCCATGCAGATCTTCAGTGAACGGCAGGAGCCCAAAAGGCTGGCTGCACGAGCTGCAGAACAGAATGGCTTCTTGAGCGGATGGCGTGCCGGGAGGGAAGTTAGAAGCTGCAGGCTCGGTGGATGGGTTTTCACATTTCCTGCCTGCTGCCTCTCTGATCGTGGAAGCAACCTCTCTGTGCCTCTGTTTCCTCACAATTAAAGCGCTGAGGTGAGAGAAGGAGGAAACAATTCTGCCTGCTTGTCTCTGAAGATTATGGCAATGACTAGGTGAGGTCACTGCAGCTGGAGCTGCACACTGGTGATCCAGCACCCAGAGAGCTGAGCTGCAGTCTACACAGAGAGACCCTGTCTCAAAAGCAAACATCAGAAGGCTGCCTGCTTGTATGTGATCCTCAAAGAACTAAATAAAGTATTAAATTAAAAATGAAACAAAACGATTTTTAAAAAAAGATAACAAGTCAGACAGGGGTGGCACACGCCTTTGATTCCAGCACTTGGGAGGCAGAAGCAGGTGGATTTCTGAGTTCGAGACCAGCCTGGTCTACAGAGTGAGTTCCAGGGCAGCCAGGGCTACACAGAGAAACCTTGTCTTGAAAAATACCAGCTCCCCACCCCCTCCCAAAAACAAACAAACAAACAAACAACCCACCAATAACAGTAACAACAAAAAAATCACCAGAAATTGCCAAACAATACATACGGTGAGGTTAAGGACAAGAACGAAAAAATGCTTGACCCAGAGGCCCACCCACAGCACGGCCTGCCGCCGCCCACTGCAGGACTTTCGCGATGCAGGATAGCCGGATGTAAGTAGCCTGCCCAGCCACCTGAGATTAGGGTAAAGTCTGGGCCAGTGCTGTGCTGCACTGAGGACGAAGTCTGGGTCTATGGCCACGCAGCAGTAGGGATCTAGGTTGATGTTGGTGGCTCCTATTTCTACCACCAAAGGCCATGTGGACATCCACGGTCTGGGTTCCTGCTTGAGTCCGTGTTGATGTCTAAGGCCTCTGCAGAGCTGGTAGACCCTGTACCTTGCCTGGGCAGCACAATAGAACTGGCCCTGGTTTGTGTGTGTGTGTGTGTGTGTGTGTGTGTGTGTGTGTGTGT
>JADRCD010197080.1:0-15302 GCA_019843815.1 Montemys delectorum | reverse complement strand
CTAGTGGATGGGCTACAGGGACAGCTGACATCTAGTGGATGGGCTACAGGGACAGCTGACATCTAGTGGATGGGCTACAGGGACAGCTGACACCTAGTGGATGGGCTACAGGGACAGCTGACATCTAGTGGGTGGGCTACAGGGACAGCTGACATCTAGTGGATGGGCTAGAGGGACAGCTGACATCTAGTGGATGGGCTACAGAGACAGCTGACATCTAGTGGATGGACTAGAGAGATAGGTCAGAGCATTTGTTCTTGTAGAGGACCCAGGTTTCATTTCCAGCACTCACGGAGCAGCTCACAGCCATGTGTAACTCCAGTTCCAGAGGATCTGGGTAGCCTCTTCTGACCTCTATGGAACACACACACACACACACACACACACACACACGGTTTATGGTTTACATGCATGCATGAAGACAAAACATACATATCAAAGAAGCAAATCTAAAAAAACATTTTTTAAAAGACATTCCACTTTTTTGGGTTTTTTTTTTTTTTTTTTTTTGGTTTTTTTCGAGACAGGGTTTCTCTGTGTAGCCCTGGCTGTCCTGGAACTTACTCTGTAGACCAGGCTGGCCTTGAACTCAGAAATCCACCTGCCTCTGCCTCCCAAGTGCTGGGATTAAAGGCGTGCGCCACCACCGCCCGGCAGACATTCCACTTTTTAAAAAGACATTCCATTTCTGTCTAGAAGTGTATATGTGTGTGTGTGTGTGTGTGAGAGAGAGAGAGAGAGAGAGAGAGAGAGAGAGAGAGAGAGAGAGAGAATTATTTTGTGCCTGCCATCTATCACAATCTCTGCCTTATTCTTTGACACAGGGTCTCCCTGACCCTGGAGTTAGGCTGGCAGCCTGGAGGCCCCAGAGATCCTCTTGTGACCCCCTCTACTTCCCTGACACTTGCCCCCTGCACTGGTGTTCCAAGCACACAAAGTCCCGTCAAGCTATCTGGATGCTGTGGATTCAAACTCAGATCCTCCTGTTTCTTCACAGCAAGCATCCTTACCCACTAAGCTATCTCTCGGAGCCAAGAAACATTTCATAGATGTTAAGTGTCCTTTAAGAGTGGGAAACTCAGTGGGCAGTGGTGGCACACGCCTGTAATCCCAGCACTTGGGAGGCAGAGGCAGGCAGATTTCTGAGTTCGAGGCCAGCCTGGTCCACAGAGTGAGTTCCAGCACAGCCAAGACTATACAGAGAAACCCTGTCTGGAAAAACAAAAACAAAACAAAAAAAAAAAGAGTGGGAAACTCACTGGCACGTGTAGTTGGCTTCCCAAATAGAACCAAATTCAAACTTGACTGCCAGTTCCTAAGTGCTAGGGTAGACTTTCTCCTTTAAAGAATGGGAAAGTGAAAAAAAACAAAAAAACAACAAAAAAAAAAAAAACAAAAAAACAAAAAAACAAAACAAAACAAAAAAAAAAAAAGAATGGGAAAGTGGGATGACACAGACTTAAGAAAGTAAATAAAAATACTAGGATTTTTTTTTTTGAGATTTTTTTTTTTTTTGAGACTCTCACTACATGGCCTGACTGGCCTGAAATTCTCTATGTTGCCCAAGCTGACTTCAAACTTTCAGTAATGCCCCTGCCTCTTACTGGCAAGTGCTGTGAACACATGAGTCTGATAGGATCAGCTAGGCTGCTCAAGGAAGTCACAGCTCGCCATGTGAACCCCACAACCTGTGGGTAAAGGAAATTACAGCCAGGAATAATTTTTCACAATGCAAACCACTCTGCGTGGTGTTCAGTTTTAATCTGTCTCCTGCCTGCGTGCTAGATTGGCTTCTGAAAATTGGGATGTGCCTGTGGTTTGTGCTAATTTATCCATCTGAATGGTACTCAAGACCTTGAGTCACACCCAGTCCTATACTTACTAATGAGAGAGCTCACTTATTTCCTAGTATTTTTTTTTTATTTCTTGGTCCGGCCCCACTCCTTCCCCGTGTGGAAGTCTTAAGATTCATTTATTTTATGTATGTGAGTACAATGTCACTCTCTTCAAACACACCAGAAGAAGGTGTCGGATCTCATTACAGATGGTTGTGAACCACCATGGGGTTGCTGGGATTTGAACTCAGAACCTCTGGAAGAGCAGTCAGTACTCTTAATGGCTGAGTCATCTCTCCAGCCCAACACCTGGGATCTTGAGGCAAGATGATACACAGGTTAAAACTAACTTAGACTACATTTCAAGACCTTGTCTCCATTGGGTGATGGTGTCATATACCTTTATTCCCAGCACTTGGAAGGCAGAGGCAGGTGGGATCTCTGTGAGTTCAAAGCCAGCTTGATCTACTGAGCAAGTTTCCAGGACAGCCAGGGCTACACAGAGAAATCCTGTCGTGAAAGAAAAAAAAAATTAATGAAAAATTGTATCTACTTATTTCCTTCTTTCTGTTATGACATAGATTTTCATGTATCCCCAGGCTGACCTTGAACTGACTTGTGTAGCAGAGAGGAACCTTGAACTTTTGATCCTCCTGCCCCCACTCCTGACTGTTGGGATTGCAGCAGTGTGCTACCAGGCCTGGTTTTTTTTAAGTGCTTCATTCATGCTGAGCAAGCACGGTGAGCTGCATTTGTTGTCCTCTTTTTGTGACCACAATATTTGTGTGACATTAGGCACATTAAACTCATCACTGCATCTCCTTATACCTCCATTTCCTTCTGTGCAAACTGGAGAAGGTGGTGATTTAAATAGGTTTAGCCCAGGGAAGTGGCACTGTCAGGGGGTGTGGCCTTATTGGAAGAGGTGTGGCCTTATTGGAGGAGGTGTGGCCTTATTGGAGGAGGTGTGGCCTTATTGGAAGAGGTGGAGCTTTGTTAGAGGATGTGTGTCACTGTGGAGGAGAGCCTCACATATGAGTCATGTATGTGCTCAAATCTGGCCAGTGTGATCCAGAGCTTCCTGGCTGCCTGCAGAAGACAGTCTCCTTCTGCTGCCTTCAGCTCAAGATGTAGATCTCTCAACACCACGTCTGCCTACTGGCTGCCATGCTTCCTGTTGTGTGATAGTGGACCAAACCTCTTGAAACTGTAAGCCAGCCCCAACTAAGTGGTATCTTTTAGAGAAGTTGTCTTGGTCATGCTGTCTCTTCACAGCAATAAAACCCTAACTAAGCTGAGGGCAAATAAGCTTACCAGAAGGACACATTGAAAAGACTGAAGTAATTCGCATAAAGCACCTAGCGTGATGGCACCTACTAATGTGCTTGGTAAATGTTAGTTGACACACAAACATGGTAGCATGTGATTAGCATAAATATGACATTATAAACTCTAGTATAGCATTTACGACCAGAGGAATGAACTCTGAAACCTGGTGTCAGATGCTGGCAGATGGCTCACAGGTAAAGGTACTTGTCCAGGCAAGTTCAAGCCTGGACAGCGGAAGGACAAACCCACGTCCTAAAACAGTGGTTCTCAACCTTCCTGATCCTGCAACCCTTTAATACACGTCCTCATGTGACCCCTAACCACCAAATTATTTTCATTGCTACTTCATAACTGTAATTTTGCTACTGTTATGAATCATAATGTAAATATCTGTTATGCAGGATATCTGATCTATGAGCCCTGTGAAAGGGTCATTCTACCCCAAAGGGGTTGCAACCCACAAATTGAGAACCACTGTCTTCTGACCTCCATGTGCATGCCATAATATGTGTATGTGCAGTCGCACACACAATCATATACACACAATAAAAGATAGTAATAATAATAACTATTACTATTATTATTATTATTATTATTATTATTGTAATACACTTTTAGAGGACATTAGAAAAATAATTTTGGTGTTTTGATTGAGGGTTTCTCTGTGTAACTCTGACTGTCCCGGAAACTTGCCATGTAGACCAGGCTGACCTTGGACTCACAGAGATCCACCTGTTTCAGCCTCTCCACTACCACCACCTGGCTAGGACAGAATTCCAAGACTATCTTTAACTAAAATTCCAGGACAGCCTGGGCTACTAGAGACCTGGTGTAAAATAAGTGAACTGAATTTGTTCCACCATCAAAATCCAGAGTATGAGAGTTCTACAGAGCAAGTCACCCAATATCTGCAACAAATAAATTACAAGAGGTGTTGCGGGGTGTTGAGAGAATAAAAAACTTAAAATAGGCGTCAACAAACAGCCATGTGTGGAGCTTTTTTAGATTGTAGTTTAAACACATGAGTCTGGGGGGTTATTCTGTATTTAAAATAATAGTCATTCAGCCGGGCGGTGGTGGCGCACACCTTTAATCCCAGCAGAGGATTGGGAGGCAGAGGCAGGCAGATTTCTGAGTTCAAGGCCAGCCTGGTCTACAGAGTGAGTTCCAGGACAGCCAGGACTATACAGAGAAACCCTGTCTCAAAAAAAAAAAAAAAATAGTCATTCATAAGATATTTGGAAATTGGAGCACCTCATAGATATTTAGTGGTATCAAGGGATTATATTTTTTCAAATGAGATAATCATATGAGAAGTATGCTGTTCAAACAATTTTTACATTTGGAAATTTATACTAAAATATGCACACATGAGATAAAATATTCTCGATTTGCTTCCAAATAATATGTGGTATTTACAAAATTGGCCATGAGCTGAGATTTGTGGAAGTTACGTGATGGCATAAAGAGTCATTAAATCGTTCTGTTTTTAAAAGCTTCCCTCTGAGTTGATTTAAACTGTTCTGTTAGAAGCTGGAAAGATGGCTCAGCAGTTCAGAGTGCTGCTCTTCCAAAGGACTGGAATTCTGTTCCCACCTCCCATACTGGGCAGCTTACAACCGCCTGAAACACCTGCTGAGGGACTCGTTGGCCTCTTCTGGCCTCTGAGGGTACCTGCACACAGGCGTGAATCTTATGATTATATCCGCACCGGCAGTGGGGGCGCACGCCTGTACTCCCAGCACTTGGGAGGCAGAGGCAGGCAGATTTCTGAGTTCGAGGCCAGCCTGGTCTACAAAGTGAGTTCCAGGACAGCCAGGGCTACACAGAGAAACCCTGTCCAGAAAACAAACAAACAAACAAAAAAAGATTATATCCCCTATCGATGCAGTCAGTCATCCTAGATTTGGAGTTTTGTTCTGTTTTTTAGGCAGGCTCTCATGTAGCCCAGGCTAGCCAGGCTCTCATGTATTCTGATTTGTGTCAAGAACGCCCTGATACTCTTGTCTTGACTGCGAGCTCTGGGAGTAGTGCATGTGGTGCTGGGGATGGATCTCAAGGCCTCATGAGTGCTGTGCAAGCAAGCACTTCTTGTACGTATGGTGTGTGATACTCCACAAGAGGACATCCTCATGCTACATTTCTTGGACGTATTCCCTGTGGTTCATCCACACAGAGCTTTTCTTTAATCCTGGCACTTGGAAGGCTGAGGCAGGCTGATCTCTGAGTTAGAGAGCAGCCAGGTCTACAGAGAGAGTCCCAGGACAGCCAGGGCTACACAGAAAAAGCCTGTCTTGAAAAACAAAACAAAACTTTTGCCTTTAGAAACACAAAATTAATCTCTTTTTAAAAAAGATTTGTGTTAGGCAAATGAGATGATGGCTCAGTAGACAGAGATGGTCAGTACCAAGCCTCACACCCTCCAGTTACATCCCTGGAATCCACTCTTAGAAGGCGGAAACTAACAAACTACTAAGTGAAGTCGGGGTGGGGGGTACTGGTGGGAAAGGAGAGGGGCAAATGGGGTGGGAGAGGGAGGGTTTCCCTTCTCAGCATCGTGGTCCAAGTGAAGTCAAATGGGCTGGGAGCTAAGGGCGTGAGTGCACAGTCTGTCTAACAGTGAGCTTGTGTTACCAGCTTCTGAAGGGACAAGGTCTCAAAAGTCCACACTTGCCACAGAAATCAATGCAAGTTTCTCATTCCTTTTTTTTTTTTTTTTAAGATTTATTTATTTTATGTATGTGAGTACACTGTAGCTGTCTTCAGACACACTAGAAGAGAGCATCAGATCCCATTACAGATGGCTGTGAGCCATCATGTGGCTGCTAGGAATTGAGCTCAGGATTTCTGGAAGAGCAGTCGGTGCTCTTAACCACTGAGCCATCTCTCCATCCCAGCAAGTTTCTCATTTCTTAAAGGATCAAGCTAGGGTTTTCCATAAAGATACAACTGTCTCCTGAGAGGCTCTGACAGTGCCCGACTAATATAGAAGTAGAGGCTCACAGCCATCCGTTGGACTGAGCACGTCCAACGTGCTCAGGGTCCCCAATGAAGGAGCTAGAGAAAGGACCCAAGGAGCTGAAGGGTTTGCAGCCCCTTAGGACAAACAACAATATGAACTAACTAGTACCTTCAGAGCTACCAAGGACTAAAACACCAACCAAAGAGTACACATGGTGGGACTCATGGCTCCAGCAGTATATGTATCAGAGGATGGCCTAGTCAGTCATCAAGGGGAGGAGAGGCCCTTGGTCCTATGAAGGTTCTATGCCCCAGTGTAAGGGAATGCCAGGGCCAGGAAGTGGGAGAGTGTGGGTTGGTGAGCAAGGGGAGCAGAGAGGAACAGGGGTTTTTGTTTGTTTGCTTGTTTTGTTTCTGTTTTTTTATTTTCTTTTTCTTTTTTTTTTTTTTTTTTTTTTTTTTTTTGGAGGGGAAACCAGGAAAGGAGATATCATATGACATGTAAATAAAGAAAATATCTAATAAAAAAATACAACTGTCATCTAGATATGTCATTCTTATTTTTACTTCGTTAATTTTCTCAAGTAGCAGACAGATGTTACAGAGAGTCCAAAGTCAATCAGCACATGAGGAGGATGCGGGCCTAGCAACAGACCATGGAATGATGTCTTTTTAATTTTTTTGGTTACTTTTTAAAAGATGTATTTATTTTTATTTTATGTTTATGGGAATTTTACCGTGCCCTTGGCGGTCAGAAGAGGGTGTCAAATCCCTGGAACTAGAATTACAGGTGGTTGTTAGCTATCACGTGGGTGCTGAAAAACCTGCTCCTAAGCACTGAGCTATCTTTCAGTGGTTAAAAAAAAAATGTTTAAGTGTTTGAGTGTTTTGCCTTCATGTGTGTATATGAACCACAAGTGTATGTGGTGACCACAGATGTCAGGAAGGGGTGTGGAGTGGGCAGACTACTAGAAGCTGCTCTGTAGGTGCCAGAACCAACCTAGGTTCTCTGCCGTAGCAACAAATGCTCCCAACCTCTGAGCCATCTCTCCAGCCCCCTTCCACCATGTGTGTGTGTGTGTGTGTGTGTGTGTGTGTGTGTGTGTGTGTGTATGTGTGTGTGTGTGTGTGTGTGTATTCATGTGTGGAGGTAAGAACACGTTGCAGGATTTAGTTTTCTTCTACCACGTGCATCCTAGGAATCAAACTCAGGTTGTCAGGCTTGGGCAGCAAGTTCTTCCATTCTGGTAGCTAACTTGCTGGTCTCTAAAGGCTGTTTTCTCTGTTTTACCTTACCAGAAATTCTAGATTTCTACCGTTGTGATCATAAGCTTTATAAAGATAGAGCCAGTGTTTGACCCAAATTAGAGGACTGTGTCTTGCTCTCACTGACGTGGGCAGGAGGCTCAGGGACAGTTCTAGTTGGCCTGAACCTGGGAGAGTGGAGCCTGAAGAAGAGAGCCGACCAACTAGTCTCATGCAGTCCTTACTTAGAGCACCGGACAGTTTATATTCTGAGGGCATTCTGAGGGTGAGGCGAAGTCATGTGAGCAAAGGTTACTTGAGCTCAAGCTGTCTGCAGTCACAAGGACAAGGTCACATGAGTTTAGGCTGTATAAGGTCACGAGGACAACTGCGCTTGGAAACCTCCTTCTGAATAATAGCGGGTGAGACAATGGGTGATCTGAACTAACCCACTCCTGTTATTACATCTGGGAGGGGCGAGAAAGCGCATTCCAAGAACAAACCCACGTTCTGAAGGAACAGAGATTGCAAGACTCTTGTCTGGTTTACATGAACTTTTCTTACAAGGTCACACAGCTTCTTTCATGGACTGTGCCCTGACAAGGGACTTGTCACTTTCTTCTTCTGAGCCTGCCTGAGACAGCCTTCTCTGTAAGCGAGGCTGGCCTGATCTTACAGGAGGGATGTGCTCTGCTGTTATTGGTGGAAACGACTGCAAAGCCTGATGGGGAAAAATGGCAGCTCCTCCTGGCACCTCTCCTCAGAGCTTCTTTACGAACTGCTATTCCTTCATTAGAATGGAAAATTACAATGTTGTAAGCGGATGAAGGCGTCACAGTTTACAACATCTTTTTGATATTGTTTTTTGAGACAGGCTTTTGTTGTGTTCCCCTAGCTATCCTGGAACTTGCTCTGTAGACCAGGGTGGCCTGGAACTCACAGAAATCCACCTGCCTCTGCCTCCCAAGTGCTGGGTTTTAAGGAGTGCTCCACCCCCTCCACCCCACCCCTCAGCACGATTTGGATCTTAAATGTCCCTGAATGCTGTATAGTGAAGACAGGCATCTTTAGGGAGTGGGGCCTAGTAGAAGAAATAGGTAGTTGGTAATATGCATGTGCACACACACACACACTTACACACACTTTTAAACATGGTCCTGCACATCCCATATTGGCCTCAAACTCACTATGTAGCTGAGAAGTTCTGATCCTCCTGCCTCTGCTTCCTACTCTTAGGAATAAAGACATATGGTGTCACTGTGACCGTTCTTGATACATGGTGCTAGGAATCTGTGCGTGCTAGGGCAAGCACTCTGCCAACAGCTAGATCCCTCATCCTCTTCTCCTTGACTACCCAGCAGCCTTGAGCTTTGCTCTGCCATGTGCCCAAAAGCATCCGGAGTGAAATTCTCTAAAATTGCTTACCAAAACAAACCTTTCTTCTTTTTAAATTCATTACCTCAGGCCTTTTGCTATAATCTGGAATTCTGCCTGACCCAGCAGGTGTTCTTTATGTCCCTATTCTGATTGTGCCTCCTGCTATCTTCCCTCTCACCTGCAGGCCTCGGCAGTGGGATGGCCTACCTGCCTGCAGTGGTCATGGTGGGAAGGTACTTCCAGAAGAGAAGAGCCCTGGCCCAGGGCCTCAGTACCACGGGGACAGGATTTGGGACGTTCCTGATGACCGTGTTGCTAAAATACCTGTGCGCAGAGTATGGCTGGCGGAACGCCATGTTCATCCAAGGTGCTCTATCCCTGAACCTGTGTGTCTGTGGGGCGCTCATGAGGCCCCTCTCTCCTGAGAAGGTAGAACACTGCCCAGGGGCAGAAGAGCCATGTGCTCTCCCAGCTTATTCCACTGAATCTGTTAAGTCTGGAGGACCACTGGGCATGACTGAAGAACAGGACAGAAGGCCCGGGAATGAGGAGACGGTCTGTGACCTTCAAACACAGGAGTGTCAAGGTCAAACCCATCCCAGGAAGAATGTGTGTGCCTTCCGGGTTCTGAAGACAGTGAGCCAGCTCACTATGCGAGTCCAGAGGGGCTTTAGGGACTGGCACTCGGGCTATTTTGGGACAGCTTCACTCTTCACCAACCGCATGTTTGTAGCCTTTGTTTTCTGGGCTCTTTTCGCATACAGCAGCTTCGTCATCCCTTTCATCCACCTGCCTGAAATCGTCAGTTTGTATAACTTGTCAGAGCAAAACGACGTGTTCCCTCTGACCTCGATTATAGCAATACTTCACATCTTCGGGAAGGTGATCCTGGGGGCCGTAGCCGACCTCCCTTGTATCAGCGTCTGGAACGTATTCCTCATCGCTAACTTCACCCTAGTCCTCAGCATCTTCCTTCTGCCTCTGATGCACACCTACTCGAGCCTGGCTGTCATTTGCGCCCTAATTGGGTTTTCTAGCGGGTATTTCTCCCTCATGCCCGTGGTGACAGAGGACCTGGTTGGCACTGAGCATTTGGCCAATGCCTACGGCATCATCATCTGTGCCAATGGCATCTCAGCCTTACTAGGACCACCATTTGCAGGTGAGTGCACCAAGGTGCCCAGAGCTCAGAGTACATGCAAGAAGGCAGGATGTGGGGTGGTCTGTCCCCCTCCCCCTATGAAATCTAATGTCAGAGCTGACCATGGTGACACATGCTTGTGATCCCAGCACTTAAGTAGGAAGAAGTCAGCCTAAGGTGTTCCAAAAAGCAAGAAAAGTGGGTGTGGCTGTGTGTGTGTGTATTGATCATATATGTGTGTGTGTATACATATGTACACATATCTGTAATACCAGCAGTGAGACAGGAAAATTATTATAAATTCCAGGCTAGCTTTAGCTACATTATCTGACACTGGCTCAAGAAACCACAACCAGGGGCCCAAGAAATGACTGTAGGTTAAAATCAATGATGATTCCAATCTTCAGAACCCACATGGTGGAAGGAAAGGACAGAATCTTGCAGATTGTCCTCTGACCACCAAATTTATTCTGGGGCACAGTCCCATATGCATACACACATCATTAAATAAATAAAAGTTTCCTAAAAGAAGGAACCAGAAAGAGAGCAGAGGATGTGCCTCAGTTGGTAGAGTATTCGCCTAGCATGCACGTTGCCCTGAGTTCTATACCCAGCACCTCATACACTGGGCATGGTGGTCAGTGCCCAGGCCTGCAGTCACAGCACTTGAGGCAGAGGCAAAGATCAGGAGGCCACCGTGATCCTTGGCACATGAGACCCTGTTCCTGTTGCTGCTACCATAAACATTATCTAACTGTTCCAGCAGTCAGAGATCTGGTCAAGAAAACATGTGCCTCAAGTTCAGGGGGAAATCCTGCCTCCAGGAAACAGATGGAAAAAGATGGAGGGGCATATGTCTTTCAATCTCCAAACACTCAGAACATACCCACATGTGCATATGCTCATATAAACACACAAGGCCGGGCATGTGAGTGCAAGCCTGTGATCCTAGCACTTGGGAGGTAGAGGTGGGAGCATCAGGAGTTTAAACCTAGCCTGGGTTACATATGACCCATCTCAAAACAAAAACAAAAACACCTAACAGAAACAGTCACAGAGAGAAATTTCTGTGGGTACCCACTTTCACGGCTGTGGGGACACAGGCCAGTGTCCTAGTGTGTCTGTGTCTGGTGTAAAGAGCCATTCCTCCTTTTGTCTCTTGCTTCCTCTCATCCCACTGATTCATGCACTGATGGTGAAGGACGTTCATCAGCTGCCTGCATATTGTTGAACTGACTCTCTAGGCCAAGACACTAAACTCATAATGAGATGCAATCCCAGCACTACCGCACTGTGGGGTCAGCGTGCCTGGCAATCCGAGCGACTAAATAACCGCATTTGATTCTTGCTAGATATCCCAAATGGGCTTGAAATGCTACTTAATGTGATGCAAGGAAAATTACTTCTCCAATTACCTTTTTTTTTTTCCTCCCCTTTTTGGTAAATGGTTTCAGAAACAAAAATGTTTCCCATTTTTCAGAGAGATTTCTAGTCCCATTTAAAAACCTGGTACAATTTTAGTGCCATATTGTACATTTAGGGAAGACATGCAATTCAAGACATTACACAGACATTTCAACCATGGCATTAGACAACACCAGCTTCAATCTTTATAACATGGCTGGGTTATGACACTTCTTAAAATGTGTCATAGTAGTAGGTAGTTTTTCTACATGTTTCCAGAATTCTTTCTAGCAAAATCCAGCCAACTAGATTTGGCTGGATGTGTATCTACATGGCTCACCCTCATTTGAATAAAATCTAGCACCCTAACAAGTATTTTCAATGTTGTCCAAGAGCTGGGAGCAATTTAACTGATGAGAAAGACACCTGTCCTTTTTGTTGGGTACACTCAAATGAAAAGCGACAGCAACTGAATAGGAAGCCAGGTTTTCCTGTGAGGCTCATGCTTTGAGTTAATGGATTAAAGGATTTCAAAGGGCCCAAGTTCTAAATCAAAGAACGAAGATCACAACCAGGTGTGATGTCACATGTCTGGTCGGGAGATCGATATATAGGGAGTTCACATGGCTAAGGACGTGGCACAGCGTCTGAGCACTTGCCTGGTACGGGTGAAGTTCTAGCTAGGTTCAGTCTATGCAGTATAGGAGCAGGAGGCTGAAGACCTGGCTCAGTGGTTAAGAGCACTGCTGCCCTTCCAAAAGTTTCCTTCTCCGCACCCGTATCCAGAAGCTCCCAACCATTCCAGTTCCTGAGAATCCACAAACTCTTCTGGCCTCCATGGGCACCAGTACACACACACACACACACACACACACACACACACAAAACTCCATTTTCCAGACTGATCGGGTCTTGTGCTTTATCTGAAGTTGGGGTTCCACTCAGGCACTGTATTGAGACTAAGAGCTGTCTGTCGTTCCCACTTGATCACATTCAGACTGAAGATTTAAATTTAACTATTAGTGACCAAGCCAGCTTTCGCTGGAGCAGAGCATGAGAGCTTCATTTATAGTTGTTTGGTTTTGGGTGGTGCTGGGTTTTGAACCGAGGGCCTCTTCCCAGGCTAAATGACTAAGTGATCACCACTGGGCTACATTGCCAGTCTTTCCCCCACCTCCTCTTGGGGACAGGGCCTCTCACTATGTGGCTCTGTCTTGCCAGGAATGCACTATGCAGACCTGCCTGGCTTCAAACCTACAGAGACCTACCTTGCTTCTGCCTTCCAAGTGCGGGGATTAGAGGGGTGTGTTTTTTTCCCCCAAGATACAACAATCAATTTATTTCTGGAATTCTTTTGCATTCTTTGTATATCAGGTTAGCTTCCAGCGCTCTGCCCCGCTCGCTCAAGTAGTTTACTGCAGCTGTCTTCAAACGCACCAGAGGAGGGCATCCGATCTCATGACGGGTGGTTGCTGGGATCCGAACTCAGGACCTTCAGAAGAGCAGTCAGTGCTCTTACCCGCTGAGCCATCTCGCCAGCCTGATACTTTTCATTTTGAGACAGGGTCACATTAAATTGCCCAGGCTGACTCTGTGAGGTCACCCTGTAGCCCTGGCGGCCTTTAATTTACATTCTCCCTGTAGCTGGGATGACAGACCTGTGCCCCCAAAACCTGTCCTAATTGTCTAACTTTTAGATTATCGACCCTGTCCACTGTTCTGTAGGTAGATACAGACGACTCCACAACATCATCCCCGTCCTCGTATGGCTGTCACCCATACGAGTCCACTGTAGGCAGCTGGTGTCACCGAGCAGGAGTTGGTGGGGGTGGCTGAGCTGTGTCTGTGTGGCTTTCAGATTCTGGAGCTGAACCATTGTTTTTCGATTCTGTGTTTAACCGTGTTTTAGATTGTAGATGGAGAAAGGGCAGAACATTTTACTAAACCACATATAAGAACATGACCTTTAGCTGGGGGGGGGGGGTGGATTGGGGGTGGTACATGCCTTTACTTCCTGCATTTAGGAGGCAGAGGCAGGTGGATCTGGTCTACAGAGCTCTAGGACAGCCAGGGCTACAGAGAGAAACCCTGTCCCAAAAAAGAAATAACAACAATACAACAACAAAACAAAAACCTTTTTTTGTCTTCTTTTTGTTGGTGATTGTTTTTTGTTTCTTTTTTTTTTTCCTTTTTATTTGTTGTTTGTTTGTTTTGTTCTGCATTGTTTGAGAAAGGCCCTCCCTAGGCAGCTTCAGCTGGCCTCGAACTCCAGAGATCACCTGCAGTCTCTTATTTGTACATCAAATGGGACATAGAACAGGGCTGATTGTTTGGGTCGGTGGGTAAAGTGCCTGATAAACTGTTCGACAAGCTGGGTGACCCGAGTTCAATCCCTGGGACCCACATAAAGGTAGAAGGAGAGAACTGACTCCTCACATGCTCATGGCCCATGCGTGCCACACGAAAAGGCTATACACTTACACAGAAATAAATAAAGATAAAGGCAAATTATAGCAGCCAGACATGGTGGCACATGCTGTTAATTCTGGGATTTGAGAGTCAGAGGCCAGCCTGGTTTATGTAGTTCCAGGGCTACACAGTGAGACCTTGTCTGAAGAACAGACAAAAATTAAAAATGTAAGGACAATAACCCACAGTGAGTTTGAGGCCAGCCTTGAATATGTGAGACCTTGTATGAACTCTGGATTCCACCCTCCTCGCCCCCATTACAAAGTTAATAAATTCCTTTGCAGGGACAATTCTGGGCACTGAACCTTGGCTCTAATCTGTGCGAGGCAAGTGTTCTACCATTGAGCTACATCCCCAGTCCAAACTCTTAGTTAAAAAAAAGAAAATTGAAGTAGCGGTAAATGCCTGCTTTATATCTTGTCTTAAACTGTGTTACACTGAATATCTATGCTTTTTTTTTTTCTTTCATAGGATGGATCTTCGACATCACCCAAAAATACGACTTTTCCTTTTATATATGTGGTTTGCTTTACATGGTAGGGATACTCTTTTTGCTCGTTCAGCCATGTATTCAGATGATAGAACAATCCAGAAGGAAGTGCATAGACGGTGCACATGTTTAGTGTCCTGTGACGTTTCCTGTGGGTTCCCTCCTCGTGCCTACCTCACCTGGCTCCTAGAGGAACGCTCTGTGTGATGACGGGTGGTGTCAGTTGTGAATGGCATTGTCATTGCTTCATCTGTAAGCAGAGTGGCCTCTCTGCAGAGGTGGCAGAAGTGACTAGAACTGCGTATGTCTTAGAGGTGACAGTGTTTATAGTTTATTAAATAGTTGATACAGATGTCCTTATGAAAACTTTCAAGCCAGGCATGGTGGCAAATGCCTGTAATCAACCCCAGCTTTAGGTAAAGACAAGAGGGTCAGAGGTTGAAGTTTAGCCTGGGCTACATGAGACCCTGTATCAAAAAACAAAACAAAACAAAACCACAAAAAAAGGCCGGGCGGTGGTGGCGCACGCCTTTAATCCCAGCACTTGGGAAGCAGAGGCAGGTGGATTTCTGAGTTCTGAGTTCGAGGCTAGCCTGGTCTACAGCCTGGTTCCAGGACAGCCAGGGATACAAAGAGAAACCCTGTCTTGAAAGAAAAAAAAAAAAAAAAAAAACAAAACAAAAAGAAAAAAGAAAAGAAAAAAGAAAACCCCACAAAAAAGACCCCCTTCTCTTTTCGTTCCTCCCACTTTCTCCTCTCCCCTCCCTTCCTCTATCTCTCTCACCTTCCTTCCCTCTTTCTCTCCTTCCTTTTTCCCTCCCTTCCGTCTTCCCTCTCCTTACCTCGTTCCATTCACCAAGACTAGAGTTTTATATGCAAAGACTGAAATAAAAGCTCTGCAACTCAATCACTTTTTTGTAACGTAAAACCCAAGTGTCTGTGTTTCCACAGAAGGTCCAGGTATGTGGGCCTTGAACATGAGAGTATGACTGAGTGTGGTAAGTTCTTAAAAAGCATTGTTGGTCTGCTAGGATCATGCAAAGGCAGGTAA
>JADRCD010197079.1:38997-60759 GCA_019843815.1 Montemys delectorum | reverse complement strand
GGGGGGGGGGGAGGCTGTGGGTTTGATTCCCAGCACTCACATCAGGCAGCTCACAACTGTGTGAAACTCTAGTTCTGGGGGATGTGATACCCTCAGGCACCCACACAAATGTATACACATAAAGTCTTTTGAAAAGGATAACAGACCTCATAGAAACTACCTCTTACAACTTTTTTTCAAGACAGGGTTTTTCTATGTAGCCCTGGCTGTCCTGGAACTCACTCTATAGACCAGGCTACCAGGCTGGCCTCAAACTCAGAAATCCACCTGCCTCTGCCTCCCAAGTGCTGGGATTAAAGGTGTGCACCACTACCGCCCGGCCCTCTTACAACTTTTACATCAATGGTTAGGCTTCAACATACGAATTTGGGAGGATACATTAGACCACGGAACATATTTAGTTTCATGAGGAACTGTATTTTGTATGGAAGATAGAAAAATGGATAATTTTTGTTTTGGGTTTGGATTTGTTTTTTTGTTTTGTGAGTTTGGTTTGATTTGTTTTGAGACCCATTGAGTTTAACCATACCTTAATCATCTGTGTGACCTTGTGTTTGAAACTATCCATTGGAGTTTCCATTGGAGTCTTGAATGCATACACAACTAAAGATCCCTGAATATTGTGATATGTCCAGCCTACTGTAACCTGTTGAGTGGAGCCACAGCTTTATACATCAAACCTTCTGGGAAAGCCGTGATGAGGATACTGATTTTAAGCATACAGTGTGTGGTCTTTAACTCTTTTAAACATAAATAAATCAAGTATTAGCAAAATAGCATTCTCTCAGATTATGCTTACTTATCTTTTAGTTTTCTGTATCACTGTTTTTGGTGCACATAGTGTGCATGTTTGGGCATGCATGCCACAGCACATGTGTGGAGGTCAGAGGACAACTTTGTGGAGTCTGTTCTCCTTTCCCTTCTGTGGGCTCTAGGCCTAGAACTCAGATCACTAGGCTTGCAGAGCAAGCCCATTGTTCAGTGAGCTACCTCCCCAGCCTTGTGTTGACTTTCCTTTTTAATCCTTTGTTTTTAGAATAGTGAGTCAACTACTGGAATTATTGTGTTCTTACTGTAAGTCTTTGCCTCTGGTGACAGTAAAACCTCCCAGAGAAGTTGAACTTACCAGGTTTATTTCTCCAAGGACACGATCTTCACGGGGTACTTTTCTAAAAGATCCTGGTATGTGGCAAAGTAAACAATACAGCTGGGAAACAAAAACTAGTTAGAGTAGGTTCTGATGGCCATTTAAGTAAAAATTGAAAGCACAGTAAGTCTTAAGCAGTTAGGCCATTATTGTTCTACATTTAGACAGTGAAGATACCCTCCCTTCCCAAGTTCCATGTCATACATGGTCAAATCTAATGAAGGATAGACTAGTTGCTGAAAAATGGTTGAACTTCATTTAAATGTGTATATAAGTGTTGACATTTAAGTCCTAGAATAACTTTCACTTTTACATTTACATTGTAAGATAGCATGTAATCCTGGCTGTACATATTGGAGCTGCCGTTCATCCCGGTACTCCTGCTTGAATTGACCAAGTAAAATCAGAGTTAACTGAGAATATTATTAACAGAGGTTCTTGCTGTTAGCAGTGCAGGGCCTACTCTGGACCCTGTAGGAAAGCTTCCTTTCAGGCTTCTATTGATGAAGCAGTGTACTGTTTACATCCTTGAGCCCTCCCATCACTGTGGAACAAACACTTGGTAGTGAATAATCAGTTATAATGTTAGCCTGAAACATTGTGTTTTAGACAACATATTTTGGTATGAGCCATTTTGTAATCCTTTTTATTGCAGACTTGCTGACTAAGGGTCATTTGTCCACAGGAAATCTTCTAAAAGCCCCTGTCTCTACTTTAGGACATCTTGGCTGCTTTAATGAAATACCGCATATGGGGCAACTCTAAAAGAACAAAGGCTTGCTCTTTATAGGTGGGAAGTCTGCTCAGGCAGCTGGTAGAACCGGTGTGTGATGAGGGACACTTCCTCGTTCACATTGTGTCCTTGTGGTGAAAGATGTCTATGGGATCATTTTACTAGGGGCACTAATCCCATCAGGAAGGTACACCTGTCAAGACCTAATTCCTTCCAAAAGGTCCCATCCTTGCTTTTATAATTGGTTCTAATGTTTCGATCTTGTACCCATTTGGGATTAATCCAACTTTGTTCTTTCATGTGTAGATTGCCAGTATTCCTGGTTCTGTTTATTGCAAATACTGCCCTCTAAAATGGGATTGGCATCCTTATTTCATATGCAATAATGATTTATTTTGGACCTCTTGATTGTAGCTCAGTGGTCTAGATGTCTGGTAGGCTCCAAAGAATATGAACTTAAAGAAATAAGTTAATAAATAATATATGTATATATGGATATTTGCATAGATATACAATGCAGGAAACAAAGTATTATAAACAAATAACTCAGACAAAAACAGATTCATACTTATTAGAATTAAGATGGTGGAATTGCTGGTTGGTGGTGACACACACTTTTAATCTTGGAAGGTAAAAGTGGATCTCTATGAATTTGAGGCCACCCTGGTCTACAGAGCAGGTTCCAGGGCAGCCCGAGCTACACAGAGAAATACTGCCTTGAATAACAAAAACAAACAAAAAGATGGTGGAATTATCAGATAAAAGTATGTTTAGGGCCAGTGAGATGGTTTAGCCAGTAAAAAATGTTTTTTTCTGAAGCCTAATGACCTCAGTTTGAGTCCCTGGTACTCAATGTGGAAGAAGAAAGCTAACATCAGAAAGTTGTCCTCTGATCCACTGTGGTACAGATGTGTGTGTGTGTGTGTGTGTGTGTGTGTGTGTGTGTGTGTGCGCGCGCGCGCACGCATACAGAAAGACAGTGCACATAATTTTAAAGATATGTATATTTTACGTTTAAAGAAATGACAGTGTTAGAATACAGAGAAATCAGAACAGAGTCATTCTTGGCTACACATAGATTTGTAGGCCAAACTGGCTATATAAGGCCCTGACTCAAAACAGTTTTTTAAAGAATCAAACTTGTCTCATATGTGTGAAAATAATAATGGAAAAAATTTAAATTCAGCAGTTTATGGGAAAGCTGATTTACTCAGATAAAGACAAAATAGCTTCCTGAAACTTGTTCTGTGATCATTGAACGAACACACACACACACACACACACACACACACACACACACGGTGGGGGGAGGGTGATGCAAATAAATAAATGTAGTTCAAATTTTTCAAGCATGTATTCTTTTTTGTATGAAAGTGAGGCTGAGTAAGGTTTGATCCACAACAAGCATGTGCCCTCAGAGGCCAGATGTGTGATGTCTCCTGGAACTGGGAGTGACAGGCAGTTTTGAACTTCTTGATATGAATGCTAGGAATCCATCCCTGTAGTTAAAAGTATGTGGTTTTAGCTGGGCAGTGGTGGTGCATGCCTTTAATCCTAGCACGTGGGAGGCAGAGGCAGGCAAGGACAGCCAGGGCTATACAGAGAAACTCTGTCTTGAAAAAAAAAAAAAAAAAGCTTAGTAGTCTAGTAGATTAGAACCCTCTGAAGAACCATTTTACTTAGATATAATTGAGGAGCTTAGAAACTTGGAGAGTAAAGGTAGATATTTGGACATAAGTACTTAAAAATTTTTATTAAGAAAATATACTACAACAATAGGGATAAATATTGCTGAGAATGTCATGTAACATTTTTCTTTTAATTACATTTGTTTATTTTGTGTGTATGTATATGTGCATGCATGTGTGTCTGTGTACAATTGAACATCACAGTGCACATGTAATTCTAGAGTATAATATATGTGGGGATTCCAGAGTACAAAGTATAGGAAACAGTGTTCTCCACCATGTGGGACCTGAGGGTTGAATTCAGGTTATCAGGGTTTGGAGCAAATAGCCACCTGCCGAGCCATCTCTCCAGTCTATCAGAAGGTTTGAAAGATACTAAGACTTTCAGGAAATCCCATCAAATACTTCGCCTAGAACATCATCTTAAAAATGTGAGAAATTCCAGAGATAATCTTTTTTTTTTAACATGGGAGAAAAACATCTACAAATAAGTGGAACTATATTGGAAATGATCAGATTGATTGAAACAAGGCCTTCTTACATAGACAAGGCCGTATTGAATTCACGTCCTGTGCACATGCACACATATCCCCTATCCTCCTCTTGTATTTTCCAGTTTGGCGAAATACAGCTTTCTAAAGTATGTCTGTCGGGTTTTCCTCAGTATCTATTATGTACCCCTTTTCATTTCAAATTTATGGGGTTTTTTAAAAGATTTATTTATTTTATAAGCATGAATACACTGTAGCTGTACAGATGGCCATGAACCATCATGTGGCTGTTGAAAATTGAACTCAGGACGGCCCCGCTCGCTCCAGCTGGCGTAATACACTATAACTGTCTTCAGACGTACCAGAAGAGGGCATCAGATCTCATTACGAATGGTTGTGAGCCACTATGTGGTTCCTGGGTTCCGAACTCGGGACCTTTGGAAGAGCAGTCAGGGCTCTTAACCCCTGAGCCATCTCGCCAGCCCAAATTTGTTAATTTGAATAGTCTTTTCGTATCTTTTAATATGGATAAGGATTTGTCAATCTTGATTTTTTTTGTTAGAGAACATACTGTTTCATTGCTTCTTTGTATTTTTTTTTAAGATTTATTTTATTTATTTTATGTGTATGAGTACACTGTAGCTGTACAGATGGCCATGAGCCATCGTGTGTGGCTGCTGGGAATTGAACTCAGGACCTCTGCCAGCCCCGCTTGCTCAGGCCTCACTCTCTCCAGCCACCCAGC
Source organism: Montemys delectorum (assembly GCA_019843815.1). Taxonomy (NCBI): domain Eukaryota; kingdom Metazoa; phylum Chordata; class Mammalia; order Rodentia; family Muridae; genus Montemys; species Montemys delectorum. Next base: position 55,955 of record JADRCD010197079.1, on the reverse strand, counting down.
GCAATTCACTGCAGTTGTCTTCAGATGCACCAGAAGAGGGCGTCAGATCTCATTATGGGTGGTTGTGAGCCACCATGTGGTTACTGGGATCCGAACTCAGGACCTTCAGAAGAGCAGTCAGTGCTCTTACCCGCTGAGTCATCTCGCCAACCCCTTTCATTTCTTTGGTAATTTCTGTTGACCCATTTTTCATTGAGTAGTGAGTTACTCCATTTCCATGAGTTTGCAAGCTTTCTATTGTTGATACATATCTTTAATCTGTAGTGTCTGATAGGATGCAGGAAGTTCATTCAGTTTTCTTGTGTCCGTTGAGACTTGCTTTGTGTCTGAGTATGTGGTCAGTTTTGGAGAAAGTTCTATATGGTGCTGAGAAGTAGATATATTATTCTGTGGGCAGAATGTTATGTAAAAGTCTATTAGGTCCATTTATTATATAATACCATTTAGCACTAACATTTCTCTGTAGTTTTTGTCTTTATTACTTGTTGGTTGGCAACAGTAGGATATTGAAATCTCTCACTATCAGTGTGTGAGGGTTAATATGTGATTTAAGCTGTCATAGTGTTTCTTTTTAAAATATGGGTGCCCTTATGTTTGGTGCATAGATGGCAAGAATTGAAGTGTCCTCTTAGTGGATTTTTTTTTTTTTTTGAATATGTAGTGTCCTTTCCTATCTCTTCTGATTAGTTTTGATTTTAAGTCTATTTTTTCATATAATGGGTACACCAGCTTGCTTCTTAGATCCATTTGCTTGGAGTATCTCTTTCAATCCCTTTACCCTGAGATAGCTCTATCAAGGTGTGTTTCTTAGACACAGCACCAGAATGAATCCTGCTTTCACATCCATTCTGTTAGTCTCTGTCTTTTTATTGAGGAATTGAGACTATTGATGTTGAGAGATACAAAGAGCTGTATTTGTTGACTCCTGTTGGTGGTGGTGGTGGTGGTGTGTGTGTGTGTGTAAAAGTCAAGAGGACGTTTCAAGCATTGGTTCTTTTTCCATTAGTGGATCTACCATCTTGGGGATATTTTACCTGCTGAGTCATCTTGCCATCTGCAAAATGTAGCTTTTAACTATGCCACATATAGTAGTATAAAACTCACAAGATCTCTCAGAATGAATATGTTTAAAAAATAAAGCTTTATTGAAAGTATTATATCATGACAATTTCTGTAGAAAGGCTTTACAAATCATTAAAAGACTAAATTCTGTGTTTAAAAAGAGAGTAGTGGATGAAAAGTAGGCTGATTGACAGAAAAATTAGAGTAAACCAATTTCACAGATAATGGACATCACATTAAACCACAGGGGTTTGTGTACTGTGCTGTGACTGTATGCAGCAGACCACGCCCGGCAGCATTGTCATGTACACTTAGCAGTTTCTTTGTCACTAGCTCTATCCCACATTCTCAAGATGTTTGGGGAGGTTTTTTCCTAATCAAGTTGTCAGAGGTTATACTTTGAAATATTTTTAAATAATTAAAAAGTGCCTTCTGATTTCAGTAAAAATTAAAGCAGTTATGAAGACCAATTTGAAAAAGATGAGTTGCTATGAAGCTAAAAATCAATGTCTAAAAAGTATATAAAACTATAAAATCAGAATTAGTAAGTCATACCTCTGGGGATGACTATATTATTTCAAAAACATATTGGTCAGATTATCAAATATAGGGAGCCAGATATATTATGAGTCAGAAGTTACTTATGAGTGTAAGAAACTGTTGTTGAAGTCATCAAGGGTCTTGCAAGCTCCTCTTTAAGTGGAGTATGTAAACTGAGGGCAGAGAGAAGTGAGCGAGGCTAAGGCAAACACGACCCAGGTCAACTTTGTCTTGTACACAGTCAAGTTTGAGCATATATAAATACTATTGTAGGAATACAGAGACTCAAAATGAGTAGAAGAGTTTGGAATGATTGAGACAGCGTAGTGAAGAAAATATATTGTTTTCATAACAGAAATCAGGAAATGTAATTTTAATTTAGCTCTAGCCCTTTGGAATTTAAATTGCTTTAATCTGTAGTGGGGTAGCCATGCCTACAAAGAGCTAAATGCTAAATACTTTGGTTGTAGTAGACCATGAGGTTCTGTTACACTTACCTATTTTTTTTTAATTATTGTTAGATTATGTTTTTGAATGCTTGTTAAGTGCACCATGTACATACGGTGCCAAAGGAGGGCATCAGGTCCCACAGAATTGAGTTAACAAATAGTCATTAGTGATCAGCTGAAATATTATTTTGTTGAAGTTGATTAGGAGTGGTGGTCTATGCTTGCTTTGAGCAATTTCTCAACTATAACTAGTAGTCTTAGGAACTCGTGTTCCTGATTTGTAACTGTGAGGGAGCCCAGCAGTGGCTTAGCACTAGTTCCCCCAGGTTGTCCTCTGACCTCTCCACTATGGAACATACACACCCACCACACCCAAATGAGTGCATGCATACACATAACACACACACACACACACACACACACACACACACACACAATCACAAGTAAATAAGTGTAAAAAATAGACTTTGAGATGTTTACATCTATATAGACCAACTATTCAATTTTAAGAGTTTATTTCTTTGGTTTTGGTTTTGGTTTTGGTTTTGGTTTGTTTTGAGACAGGGTTTCTCTGTATAGCCCTGGCTGTCCTGGAACTCACTCTGTAGACCAGGCTGGCCTCAAACTCAGAAATCCACCTGCCTCTGCCTCCCAAGTGCTGGGATTCAAGGTACGCGCCACCACCACCCGAAGAGTTTATTTCTTTTGCCATCCACTTGTCTATTAGAAATATATAAATATTCATTATACATACAAGATAATGTGCAGGAAAGATAATGACTTGCCCAAGGTCTTGCTTGCTGGCTAATTGAAGAATTAGAGGTAGGCCTATATTTGACTTCTACTTGTCCTTACCATATTGTACTTCTTAGTAGACTTGAGGTGGTCCGTAAAAAGGAATCAGATATACATTTACAGTTAGTATTGTGTCCTGTATCCCTGTAACATAGATACTGTTACAGAGAGAAGCCCAGCACTTTGCTCAGAGCAATATTCTTTGTGCAGTAGAACCAGAATTCTAATCCATTATTACATTTGCCTTTCTAACTAACATTCTATATAACTTACTTGGCATTTAGGGCCAAGCTTTCTTTCAGGAACTGAGTTGGTCTCTGTCAGTCCCTGAAATTCCTAAGCCCAAGCACCCAGTATCACTTTTCCCAATTACTTTTTCAAAGTTCTTCTTATATTTTATTTCTTCTGCTCTATGAGCAACTCCAGTATACTGTTAAGAAGTGGTAAAAGCAGGTATCCTTATTTTATTCTTGATGTTAAGAAGAGTGCTTTTTACATTTCCAACTTCCTATAGATTTTTAGTAGAATATATATAAAGTCAGATTATGGATGTTTCTGTTCTTGTCTCTTAAGCGTTATAAAATATAAATGAATTTTAAGTTTCACTCTTTCTTTCTGTGTCTGTTGAAATCGCCACTCTGTAATAAAAAGTGGATATTTTTCCTGTTGTTAAATGACCCTTGCTTTTTTAGAGATAAATTTATATTGTGATTTATTAATAGTATCTTTCAAAATCTATTTTTATTTAGTTTTTTAATAGAAGATTGTCAGTTTTTTTACTTTTCTAAATTCAATTTTTAATGTTCTATTTCCCAAGAATTTGTTTTATCTAATCCTTAAGTATAATGGCTCAAACTTGTTAATTATTTATCTTTAAAACCTATATGAATAGACATTTTTATTGTGGGCAACTTAGATTTTGGTTCATATGTTCTTTAGTTGTCTTACATCCAGCCATTGCTTATTACTTGTTACTGATGTTTTTAGAATTTATTCCTTCTCCTCTAGTCTTCACCTAGGATGGTCCTAGTCCTCCAGAGGACACATCACCACAACCCTTGAGATTCAACTCTTTCTTTAAGCATATAAAAGTAAACAATGTATGTGTGTATATGTATATGTGTATATATGTATATATATGTGTATATGTGTATATATACACATACATGCACATATGTTATAGGACTACTGTATATATTCTCTATATATGTTATACACTTTATACATGAATACAAAAATTAACAGATAAATGTAATGGTTCTGAGCCCATGGTACATAAGTATTATGAATGTGACTGGTCTATTTGGACTGTTTTTTTAAAAAGTTGTTAATTGAAAAGAAACAACTATTACTTAGCTAGTAGAGAATATTGAGCCCCCTTATTTCTCAAGTAACATCTTTTGTCAACTTTAAAATTAGCTTTTTGTGATACTATATTGTCCTAAACACCAAAAACCAAAATGAGTTAATTTAAGAAACATTCTTTATTAGTAAATTCTACTAGAGAAATGCTTTGTATGAAAGCATACAACTGGAATCATTCAGTTTCTCTGAGTGCATAATTTAACTATAGTAGCAGTATGGAACACTTGGGTATTTCTTCAGGTACATTAGCTGCTCCATATCTCGTTTGCTGTTGATAATAAACCATGACAGCTGGCAAGATGCCTCAGTGGGTAAGACTTGAGTGCTCTTCCAAAGGTCCTGAGTTCAAATCCCACATGGTGGCTCACACCACCCATAATGAGAGCTGACACCCTCTTCTGGTGTGTCTGAAGACAGCTACAGTGTACTTATAATAATAAATAAAATCTTTGGGCCGGAGCGAGCAGGGCTGACTGGAGCAAGCAGAGATCCTAAATTCAATTCTCAACAACCACATGAAGGCTCACAACCATCTGTACAGCTTCAGTGTTCTCATATACATAATTTTTTAAATTATTAATTAAAAAGATAATAAACCATGACTAATTAAGAGGCTTTTATAAGTTTCTCTAAATTATTTTCCTTTTCATTACTAAGCTGACAAGTAGATATGGCTTTTACTGCTGCAGGATATTGTAAAGAGGATACTCTTTTTTTGTTTAAGACAGAGTCTCATCTCACTAAGTATGTAGTCCTGACTGTTCTGGAATTCTCTGTGAAGCTGAGGCTGGCCTTGAACTCACAGAGATCTGCTTGCTTCTCTGAACTCTTGTTAGAAGAAACTGGCTCACTAGTGTTTGCCACTGTGAACAGATGAAGGGCTCATTGTCTTGCTCATTCCTACTCTTACCTATGGTTGGAAGGTCTCTTAGAGAGGACACAGAAAGGATAGGGACTGGGAGATCCTCTGTAAACCTCTGTACACTCTTAGCCTTTGTGACTCCTCTGCAGAATTTAACAGCTCATAATGGCGTTGTGATTTAGTGTCTGAGCTAAGCAGTTGGCATCAAGCAGCTCACCAACCATAGGAAATGGTGGCTTACAGAATGTCTTTGTATGAAAGTCCCATAACTTTAATAACTAGGTTTGAGAGATAAAGAATGAGTGTTGGAGGAGCTGGAGAGAGGGCTGAGCAGTTAAGAGCACTTGCTGCTCCTCCAGAGGTCCCAAGTTCTAGGGCATCCAGTGCCTTCTTCTGACCTCAGTGGGCCTTGCTTGCATGCATGCATGCATACATACATACACATGCTATCTATACATACACAGAACATAATAAAATTTTAAAAAGAAAGCTTTAAAATAAATCTCTTTGAGGTGTCTGGCTGGAGGAAGAGTGTGTTCATTGTTACTAACCTGAGTCAAGCATTATCCCCTGTCTTGTGGAATAACAAGCAATTGAACAGTGCCTTGTTAGCTATCATCTAAGTATAGGGATGGCCATCAATAAGCAATGTATGACTCTCCTAAATTTCTCCAAAAGCCAGAAATTGTGATTTAAGGAAAATATGTGTGGTAAGATCAAATGTATAGAAAAATGAACTTTTACAGAATAGAATATTTAGCATGTTTATAAAGACATAGTGGTGGAAATGCTTAAACTTTTAGGAACAGAGATGCTTGGTTGCTCATTTGTAATCTAGTAAATTACAAGGAAGTAGTCTGTTGGAAACTTGAAAAAGTTATATACAGAATATATTTTTAATTTATTCATTTTTCTATTTTGGGTAAGCTGGCAAATTGCAGTTGAAACCTATTGACAGTGTGACTCAGATTGTATTGTTTCTCTGTTTCCTTTGAGGACTTTAGCTTACTACCATATTATATGGCAGTACATAGGTAAGAAGCATATTTAGTGATCATAACTTAATAATTTGGGTTGATTTTTAGACATCCAACAACATGGAAATGAATGAAAATGATAAGTCCAACAGCCCAGACAGTGAATCTTTGTGGACTATGGACGCAGAAGCTAGTGCTGGGAAAAAATTCACCATTCCAAAGATCAGGAGGACGACTGAGAAAGGTGACGTTTCTATAGAAGAGACTTTTTATGAAAATCTCTTTCTCTGGTTCGTTTGTTCTGACCCAGTATTAAACTAGGTTAAGTTAAATCTTTGGCTCCTCAAATACACATGTGACTCACCAAATGAAGTGACAGTTTCTAATCTACCCAGTAATTACACTAAAACCCTTGGATTTTACAGTGAACCTTGTCTTACGACAAGTTCCAAAAGTAGAAAGAAAAAAGAGGAACATGAGGCTAGAGAATAGTTGACAGTATGTTTTCTGGACTCTGTTTGCTTCAACTAGATGGTGCCTACCACCCAGAAATACCTATTGGCATAGGCTTCTCCTGCAAAAAATAAAATAAAAATCTTATTTTCTTTGCCATGCCACTGAAGTGGGGCAGTTCAAGAGTTGGAAGCTATTAGATATCAGATGAAACTCCGGGAATTTGGATGATGGCGTGACCACTGCACCTTTGTCACCAAATGCAATGTCAGAAGAAGCCAAGTAGGAAGCCTAAATGACAGCTAGGTTATCATTGTCTTACTTTGTACCAATAGTGACCAAATGTGGAGCCTGGACTGTTCATCTCTGCCACCCTTTGCCCAAACCCTTGCTTTTGTGGCAGTGAGTTGCCCCTTTTCACAAGGGTAGAGGTGCTAAAAGCAAAGTACAGAGCTTAGTCTTCTACCACATCCAGGCATTTGTGCCTACACAAAGCACTGGAGGCTGAGTAGGTGTGTTGCATGTGCTTTTCCTGCTTGCAATAGCAGTGGGACACACCCCACACCCCAGAGTACTGGTGTAAACCCTAAAGAGAACAGAGACTTCAGGTCTGCCTTGTGGGGCTGACTGTTCACTTTGATTATCAGCAGTTCCCCAAGCAGCATGGTTTTAGTAGATGTGCTAAAATCAAGGCTAGATATGACCTGGAGTTTCATAATGCCCAAAACATAATACAATTTTTTTATTTTACCACCATTCAGGAAAACCTCAATGTGATTGGGTAAAACTGCTCTGTAAACAATCAGTACTGCAGTACCACAGTGACACACATGTTGGGATAATTTGGAAACACTTCAATTATTTTTTAATTTTTTTCACATAATATATTTTGAGCATATTCTTCCCTTCCTCAAGTCTCTCAGAGCCCATTCACCTCTCTATCCACTAAACTTCATGTTTGTTATTTTTTTTCTCAAAAGAAAAAAAAAGATAGACCAAAGAAGCCATAAAGACAGAAAGCACTAAACTGTAACAGAAAAGCTCACAAAAAGCATGGAGTCCATTTCGTGTTGGGCAGCTATCCCGAAGATGGGGCCTGCCCTGTGGCGTGGTTGAGATACCTAAGTCCACCACTCTTGTTGAAGAAAATCTATTTTCTCTCTCCTAGAAAATAACTTTTTTAAAGAAGCCTTTGGAAATATGCTTTAGTAAGAAATTATAATTTTGAAACAAGCTAAACATTAGAAAAATTACTACAAGCTAAACATTAGAAAAATTACTTAAAAGAAATGAAGTCAAGAATAAAGAGCCAAATGGGAAGCAGACCTGTTGATACTCTTGGGATCCTAATAGTCATGAAGTTCTCCACAAGTTCAAAAGCTTCCTCTCTATATAGTAATTAAAAAAAAACTCAAGAAAAATTTTATAAAAGTACAAGAAGAAATAGATAAATCCACTATTATATTTCAAAATTCAATACTCCATCATAAATGGACATGTTTAGCAATCAGTAAGATTGTAATGGAAGTCAACACCACTATTAGTCGTCTGGATTTAATATTTAGCTATACACTATTCCAATAACAACATAGTACACAGTCTATTTAAGTTCACACACACACACACACACACACACACACACACACACACACATACACACATCTGTGCCTTAAAACATACATACCTCATTCAAAGCCCGCTCTAAGATCAGAATATAAGTTTAAAATTTGAAATAGCAAAAAGTTGGGGGCTGAAGAGATGGCTCAGGGGTTAAGAGCACTGACTGCTCTTCCAGAGGTTCTAAGTTCAATTCCCAGCAATCACATAGTGGCTCACAACTACCTGTAATAGGATCCGATGCCCTTTTCTGCTGTGTTTGAAGATAGCAACAGTGTGTTCATATACATATAAATAAATATATTTTTAAAAAAACAAACAAAAAAGAAATAGCAAAAAGTTGCCTGGAAAATCCAAATATTTGAAAATTAAACACACTTACTAAGCAACCTAGGTCAAAGACTACATAACAAGGGTATCTTTAAGGCACCTTGAACACAGTGAACATGAAAACACAAGGTTTTGGGGACACAAGAAAAGCAGTGGTTAGGAAAGTGCACAGCATTCAGTGCGTATATTAGGAAAGAAACAGCTTAGGGTTGCGCCTTCAGAAACAAGAGGATGGGTACAAATCAGCAGCCAGAAGAATTAACTTGAAAAGGAGAATTAGTAGGCGTTTATAAACAGAACAAAATCAGGTTCTTTGAAAAGATAATGCTAATAAGCCCCTACCCAGGATTACTAAGATGGACGGAGGGGAGGAGAAAATGCAGACTCTCAGTATTAAAAATTAGAAGAATCATCACTAGGTTATCACATTACTTAATATATTACTAACTATACCGCAGATGTATACCCTAATTGAAATGTGCAATGTCTTACATATACAGTAAGAAAGAATCAAGAAACAGAAATGGGCAAGGCCAGTGTGATGATGGCCTTTTACCCATCAGGTACTTGCTGCACAAGCTTGACAGCTTTAGTGGAAGAGAGAGAGAAGCGACTACTCAGTTGTCTTCTGACCTCCACATACAGGCATATAGTCAGATAGGAACATCATACAGAAAGTCAAAGGAGAAAATAGACCATCTGAATATATCTCCATTAAGGAAATCAAATTAGCAGTTATTCATCTACACTTACAGCACAAGGCCTAAAATTGGTTCACTGGTGAATATTCATACACATTTGGAGAATAAATTATACCAATTTTCAGTAATCTCTTTTAAGAAGACAGACTCATCAGGTCCATGCCTTTAACTTCAGCCATGTTAACAATGAAAGAAGTAGTTTTTAGGGGGTCCCACGCTTAGACAAAGAACTATAAGCAACTAATGTCAGCTGGGAGAAGGAATTGGGGGTGAACCTCCTTCCTGCTTGTCAGTTGAAACCTGAAACCATGTACACATAACAAAATGGACTCAGCAGGCTGTATTTCTATACATTTGTGTGTGTGCGTGTGCGCACTATATAGAAATAATGAAAAAAAATGCTGTCATTGAGAACACAGGACATGGAGGGGCTGGGAAGAGGAGTGGGAAGGGGGAAAGTAATGTAATTCTATTTCAGTTAATAACAGAAGGAAGATGGAATTAAGGGACGTGTGTCCTAGGTCTGTGAGTCCTAGGTCTGTGAGTCCATCATCACCCAATACCAAAACAGCAAAATCATCACTGACCAGGACTTAATTTTCATGTAAGCTGTCATTCAAATACATGCAAAACCCTCAGAAAGTGTTAGAAAGTTAAATACAAGAGTGTATGTGATGAATTTTAGGGCAAGTGAAATAGCACTGTGAAGAAAAGCACTTGCCACCAAGCCTGACATGAGTTCAGTCCCAGATTCTACGTGTTAGAAAGACCTGACACACATAATAATCCTTTGACTTCCCTCCCACAAATGAACAAACAAATCATTTTTAAAATTCATTTACTTTTACCTTATTATCAGTTGGAATGTATCCCCTAGAGATGTAGGGCTAGTTCAACATTAGAAAATGGTTTATACTCTTGACTATATAAAAGAAAAACACAATTATAGCAATAGGTACAAACTAGCATTTGTAAAACCAGTTTGTTACTTGAGTATGCCCAGTTTTACAATACAGGCTTAGTACTTTTCACCTGAGGTTCTGAACTCTGAAGTGAGTTGAGAACCAACCAATCTGTTGTAACGTACACAACTTTACATTGTCGTCATCATGATGTTTTAACAGCTTAGGAAAGTTAGAGGTCAAAGAAATACCTGTCCTCAACCACTTAGATTAACAAATAGTCACCATGTTTGTAAAAAGCCTACAGCTAATGAATTTAAAACCCTATGATCAAGTCACAAATGTCTATTTTATCCTTTTTCATCTTAATACAGAAAGTGAAAGAATTGGACAGAAACAAGTAAAACTGTCCTTGTTCATAGAGGCATGATGTAAGAAATCCAAAAGAATCAACACTTGATGCACATAAAGTTTTAGGGACAACTGAACACAAACAACAAAACACAGAGCTCCTGGGTGCTTTGATCCCAGCACACAGAGAGAGACAGGAAGATCTCTGAATTTGAGGCCAACCTGGTTTACATAGTTTCAGGTCTCAAAACAAAAACAACCTCAGATAGCTAACATAAATGAAAGTCTAGATGACCTTAGATTTAACAGTAACTCAGTTATAGTGCCAAAGGCATGAGCTAAGAAAGTCTTGACCTAGCTGGACTTATTAAAATTGAAAATGTGTGCTCTGAAATACATTGCCAATGGAACAGAGCTCGGCTTTATAGGTAGTCCTGGTGCTGGCCTCATGATACAATGGATGTGGCTCCCAGTCTGGTTCTGAAATGGAAAACTATCTGATTATTTAGTGTCACTTTGCTAATAGATGTGAAATTTTGAGGGGCTTTTGCATGGAGCATAATGATGAACTATCAGCATGTGGAACAGATTAGAGTGGGATTGTATCTGTTGACAAGTATGACAGTGTTTTACTGTTTTTGAAATCAATGAGAAGGAACAAGCTTTGGAATATATTCAGAAGCACCCTGAGGAGCTCCTAACGGTAGCAGGACACTCATTAAAAGCCCTGTTATATTCCATAGCATTCGGTTGTGGATAATTCCTTTTCTAATACCATTCTTAGAGATGTTTTCGTTCTTTTCTTTTTGTACAAAGTTGATCTGAAAAGAGCAATCTGCTCTATTGCCCCCTTATCAGTCATAATTACTTACAGTTGCCACCAGACATTTGCCAAGGATTCTAATCAAGTCATCAGACAACAACTGATGGGCACATAAAATTGACCATTTCACTCAGCATCACAAATCCTCCACTACTGATAGCAAAACCTTACAAAGCTCAGAAGTTCACTGGAGTAGAGGCTTTTTAAAAAGTGAAAATACTGTTATCTGAATAATAATGATCTTTTAGATAAAGCTGTTGTACTCCAGAATCTGCTGTTGATTTCAGCTTTTGGAAGTCAGACCCTTATTTGCAGTCTGCAGAAACTTAAGTACTTCAATTGTTGTATACTGCAGTACTGATTCAGAAATTGGCTGGGGAGGACTGCATGTGAACAAGGCCCTCCTGTTAGCTAGTAAGGAAGAATCTAACGATCATGAAATTCAAATTTTTAGCAAAAAAAAAATATATATATAGAAGCAATGCTGCAGACTTTCAGGACCTATTTGTAAAACATAAAGGACTGTTAAGTATACAAAGAACCCTTGAATGCAGCAGTGAGAAAACAGACTAAAGACTGAGTCAGTCACCTTAAGAGAAACGTCACCAAAGGTAATAGCTAGAAAACTGTGTAGAAAAAGATGGGTTACATCTTTTCATCATTGGGGATGTGAAATTTAAAAACACTTAGGTACCACTACACTCCTATTAGAATAGCCAAAATTTAGACTACTGTGTATGTCAGATGCTGGGGAGGTGCTGAGCAACAGAGCCAACCACATTCACTAGTGATGAGGACACACAATGTTATTGAAACAGTTCAGCAGTTGAACCACATTCTCAACATAGACTTTACCTTTATATGGGAAATACCAAGAAGGGTTAACAGAAGCCACCAGGTTGGTGTAATTACTCATTAGTCACCTTGTGGAGTCAGTAATTTTAGTTAAAAAGTAATAACCTAAGTGCTTGGGCTATCTTATGCCTGTATGTGTTAACCATCAATAACAGGTATGTGGAGAGGGGCAAGGATAGTGTTTTCCCTTACATCACGTTGGCAGATCCACATTACTGCCATACAACCGCAACTGCCAACTGTTGCCTTCATTTGTTAATGAGATTTCCAGGCTGTCAGCTGTGCTGTGTGTTGTCACTGTACAACGCCATTTTAAACACACCTAACTGTTCTCCTCTTCTTTACCTTCAGTTTACTTGTCGTCTTGTTACACCAATACTAGAGAGTATGGTTTCATACACGGCACTTTAAAGCAGTGCAGGCTTGATATAAGCTGTGACCTGCAGTTCACCTGGCAGTTTGGGGATACAAAACTGGTTCGCAATGAATATCTGGAAAAACAGTTCGCTGCAAAGAGGTAAGTTGGTGTGACTGAAGCATGTTTGAGGTTGTTTTTAACTGTGGAGTCATGCTGATTAACTTCCTTCTGTCACTTGAAATTGCTAAGAAAGTAAGTGGAGATTATTTAAGAGTTACTGAGGCAGGGCTAGGGAGATAGGTAAAGTGCCTGCAGTGAAGCATGTGGATCTGAATTTGATTTCTAGCACCTGGGTAAGATTCAGGCACATCAGAGGAGAGCATGTTCCTAACTCCAGCTTGGGATGGCAGTAAGGGATACAGGTGGATCCCTGGGGCCCATTGACAACCAACCTAGCCAAATGGATGAACTCCAGGTTCATTGAGTGAAACTACCTCTAAAACAGCTGTTCTCAACCTGTGGGTTATGACCTCTTTAGGGTCAGACAATCCTTTCACAGGGGGCACCTAAGACCATCAGAAAAAATACAGATATTTATGATTCAGCAGCAAAATTACAGTTATGAAGTAACAACAAAAATATTCTTATGGTTGGGGTCAGCACAACATGAGGAGCTGTACTAAAGGGTCTCAGCATTAGAAAGGTTGAAAACCGCTGCTCTAAAAAAAAGTAAGGTGGAGAGCAATTGAGAAAGCTGTCTGATGTCAACCTCAGACATCTACAGGTGTGCACACCATGTGTACATTAATATATGTGGATGCCACACAGAGACACAAAGATTGACTTAAAAAGATTTATTTCCCTCCCATAATCTCTTATAAAGCTTTTAAGTGATGTTTGTTTTATGCACTAAGATGGTCAGTTGGATTGGTGGTCAGGTGGTCCAGTATTGGTTCTTTTCATATCATGCACAACCCAGGCCCATTCATCTCCCCATCCCCTTGTATCAACCGTCTACTCTTGCTAACTCCCCCACAAAAGAAAATCAAAAGCACACAAGAATATGTACATGTAGAAAACATTTTGTTGTGGAAGCTGTAGTGATTTGGTGTGTCTCACAATAACCCCCACCTCACCCCCATCCATAAATTTTCACTGGTAAATGTTTATTGCAGTGATGCAGTGAGTCATTAATCTGGTTCAAGGTCTGTGTCGTATGTGACACCATCAATATTGGCCCCTCACCAAGAGCAGTTACTTGGTTTTCATGTTGTTACCCTGTGTCATGGATATCCTACAGCTTAAGGTCAGGAGGACCAGCCCTTTTAAGGAACCCCAACGATTCACTAATTTTGTAAATTTGGTAGAGGGTCTATTCAAAGCCCTAGATCTGGGTTTGGTTGGTAGCTGAGCTGGTCAGGCTGCTGGCTCTCCTGGATCCTCACCGCTAGGGTAAGCTCTCCAGCACTGCTCCAGCTAGGCCACCCAATGCTGCTAGGAGGCCGGTCAGCTCTCCCACTATGAGCTCATTTATAAAGCATCAGTTTTGAGGTTCCTTAGCTTAGCAAAGTGAAGTCGCAAAGAAATCATGAAGCAACACTTGTCTTGACCCAACTCTTGGTGTTTTGAGTCAAGATTTCACAAGCTCAGCCTGGCCTCCAACTTGCTGTTGATAAGAGGGTAACCTTGAACTCCTGCCTCTGCCTCCCAAGTGTTTTTTGAAGCTCCTGGACCATTGCATTAGCTAGAGAAGAAAAATAACAGTGAAAAGCTGTAAACCTTTTGCTAGCAGGAGAAAGAAAAACATTGCATTTGACTTAGGAGTCTAAGAAAAGTAGGCACCTTCAGCAACAGGTCAGGAAGCAGCTGTGTGGGGGCAGAACGGGTGCTCTTGAGAAAAAGTGAGACTTTCAGAGTGTCCGACTTTGGCCAGTTTGCACAGAATAGAATGAGGCGAAGGCAAAGCTAAGCTTTTGTGAGCTGGAACTCAGGAAAGTGGCAAACCCAGCACGGAATTCTGGAACTCCTTGAAGAGCAGTTTGAACAAAGACTAACTTTACCACCCACTCTTCTTTCATGCGATGTTTGAGACAATTTTTTTTTCTTACACTCAGTTTTCTTATTTGTTCCCCACCCCCACCCCAAAAAAATTGAGCAGCTGCTTAGTGGTGTAAGACATTTTAAAGCATTTCTAATGGCAGGCAGTTGTAGGATTTATTTTCTTAGGTACTTGCCCAGTTAAACAAAAACCTGTTTCCCGTAGAACTTCACAGAACTTAGCTGTGTGTGTGTGTGTGTGTGTGTGTGTGTGTGTGTGTGTGTATTCTCGTTCTCTACTATTGTGGGGATTTTTTTATCTTTTCTGTATGTCCATAGTGTAAGATTGAGTGTGGCCATAGAGTTGATGCCTAAACTCATCTTTACAATTTTGTGATGCTGGGCAACAACCTAAAGCTTGAAGCCATGGGTGGAAAGGAAAAATGAAAAGAGTGCTTAGCAGGAGAGAGTGACAGAGTGGGAGTAACTGACTGCCTTTCCCTTTCCTTTTGACCTCTTCTCTTAGAGAATAGTTATAATCTGTAGTCTTAAGTGAAACAAGTGGCTCCAACAAGATGCCAGTCCACATTCCCACCTGTTTTGTGCTATGCTTTGTAGGTGTTACATTATGAGTTTGGACACTCATAATTAGGCATGGTAGGCATTGTACCAAACACAATATTTCACACATAGAAGTGTGAATGAAGTTACCCTTTACTTTAAAGTTTAAAACAGGATGTCCAGGTAGATATGAAATAGCATTTTATAATAAAGGTAGAAGTGCTCAGATCAGGAGTTGACCTCGAAGCCTTAGAAGTATTTTGTTTGAAGTATTTTTTATTTTTAAGTATTTGTAAATATGTTAAATCTATATGAAAGTGTATCATTTTAAACATTGTCTGTACTCACCTTGCTACTATGATTAAATCTTTTGTACACGTCCAGTTTTACATTTTCCACCCTAGCTGTGTAGTCAGACTCGTTCCGGGGTTAATCTCATCAACTTTCATGATTGATTTCAAGAGGAGAATTGTAACAATATGGGCAAAGATTGGCATAGTAGTCTCTGAGGAAGAGAAGCCCATATGATATGAACAAGGAAATGCCTTTTTCCTGGTATACTGAGGTTCCTGTTTGGATGACCTGGTGCTAAGGACATCAGGGCAGAGATGGGATAAACCCGGCTCCTCATGATGATCTGGAGTTACCTAATTGCTCCTGATGTGAAAAACTGCCTGATAGCGGATACCAGGCAAAATTACTCTTAAGACAGTAGATTGTCTTTACTTGAAGTCTCTACATGTCAACTAAAACTGAATTTAGTACTGGAAAGGAAATACTCCAAGTAACTTATTGTAAAATAGGCTGTGGTTGAGGGAACAAGATAACAGACACCCTCCCTCTGGGCTCTCAGATGGGAGGTTGGGATTAACCTGACTTGAGACAGTCTATGGAGTTAATGAAACTGTAGTTAATACACAAAATATCAGTATATTTAATGTTGTCTTAGTCAGGGTTTCTATTCCTGCACAAATATCATGGCCATGAAGCAAGTTGGGGAGGAAAGGGTTTATTCAGCTTACTTCCACATTGCTGTTGATCTCCAGAGGAAGTCAGGACTGGAACTCAAGCAGGTCAGGAAGCAGGAGCTGATGCAGAGGGCATGGAGGGATGTTCCTTACTGGCTTGCTTTCTCTTGGCTTGCTCAGCCTGCTCTCTTATAGAACCCAAGAATTCCAGCCCAGGGATGGCACCACCCACAAGGGGCCCTACCCCCTTGGTCACTAATTGAGAAAATGCCCCACAGCTGGATCTCATGGAGGCACTTCCCCAACTGAAGCTCCCTTCTCTGTGATAACTCCAGCCTGTGTCAAGTTGACACACAAAACTAGCCAGTACAAATGTCATGAGTGTTTCCTGATAAAGAAAGATCACTTTTAAAAATAATAGAAAATGAAGATTCAGTAAAAGATGTTTTCTGATTGTGGCATCATCTGCACAGTGTTTGTTTGGCTTAAGAAGGTTGATGTAGAGACTCCTCTTCTCCAAAGGTGGTGTGCGCAAAGAACCGTTAAAACAACAGTATTTACCCAAGGCACGGGCAACGCACAGGTCTGTCACCTATGATATCCCATAATTATCTTCTTTGCCATATTTTCTTCCTGATAAATAAACTCGGATTTACACAGTAAAGAATTTTGGGGCTAGAGACATGGCTCAGTGGTTAAGAGCACTCTGCTCTTCCAGAGGTCATGAGTTCAATTCCCAGCAACCACATGGTGGCTCACAACCACCTGTAACAAGATCTGACGCCCTCTTCTGGAGTGTCTGAAGACAACTACAGTGTACTTACATACATGAAATAAATAAATCTTTTTTTTTTTTTTTTAATTTGCTAGGCATGGTGGCACACACTTTTGATTCCAGCAGAGGCAGCCAGGGCTGTTGACAGAGAAACCTGTCTCAAGGGGGGGGGGGGGG
>JADRCD010197079.1:0-38897 GCA_019843815.1 Montemys delectorum | reverse complement strand
AGAAAGGAATTTTACATGAGTTGGAGAAATGGCTCTTTTTGTAGTGACTTTCTACACAAGTATAAAGAGCCAAACTTTCCCCCCTCCCCCCAGGAAGCTATATCAAAATCAGAATATGGCAGTACATCTGTGGTGTGTGTGTGTGCGCGCGCGTGTGTGTGTGTGTGTGTGTGTGCGCGCGCGTGTGTGTGTGTGTGTGTGTGTGCGCGCGCGCGCCATATAGGTGAAGAGATATTTTTAGTGCAAAGAGAGAAGAGTAAAGCAGCTCCAAATTAAAATCCAGGTAAAGGTCATTGTATATTCAAATTTATGTGATAAAAAAGTCTCAGAGACTTGTTACCAGGAAACCGAATATTCTTAGTCTCAACCATTGTCTGAAGTTCTTTTGCTATGGTTACGCCTTAGGAATTCTGAGGGCAAGAAATCTGACCCAGTTAGGAGGATATAATGAGGCCCATTCGACACTGGCCCTTGCTGTACCATTCTTAACTTTTCATTGACTCTCTGAATTTTTTTTTAAACCACAGTTGTATTTTGGTTGTAGGTAATTGAACTCTTAGTAATGTGCTTCTTGAATGGATGTGTAGACTATGGATATGTACCCACAGCTGTTGGAAAGGAAGGCATTCCACACTTCATGGGTGTGGAGTGAACTGTAGGAAGTCGATGAGGGGTTCTCTGTGTGGGATGATTAGAAAATGGCAGTGTGTTGCAGAATCATTGGAGTTTGTGTTGAGAGTTGCTTCTGAGGAAAAGCAGCTGGCTGAACAGACTAGTAATTTATACTCTAGCTCATCCTGCATAATCCACAACACACCTCTCCTCGATTTACTGTTCCACAGATAGGCAAGTATAGTTAAGACAAGTCAGTGAAGGGACACAGTATGAGGCTGGCTTGGAAAGCCTAGGTGGATGAGGTATGTTGTCACCTGGAAGCTGACGCATTGGGCATATAGGCGTCATTGTTGCTGGTACCATCTGATGACCATAAGAAACATCTGACGTGGGAAAGGTGGCATGGGGAAAAGGGACTTCCTAATACTTCTGAAAAGTTAAGTTCAGAATTTGTCCATACTAAGGCACTAGAGAGCTGGACAGATGGCTCAATCCTACTGCTCTTACAGGACCCAGATTTGGTCCTAGCACCATGTAGTGGATCATAACATCAATAACACCAGTTCCAAAGAACCTAACACTCTCTTCTGGCTTCCATGAACACCAGTTACATAGGTTTTACACATAGATACATTCGGACAAAACACTCATGCACATAAAAGAGAAACATTTTAAAGAAACTCATATACTGTCTCAAAGACATCCCCAATACCTATAAGTTACCCTGCATCGCAAAAAAAAAGTGTTTGCTGGTGTAACTGGGTTTATAGGCCTTAAGTTGTGGGGATATCCCATTATATAAATGGATATGGCTTAATTACATGAGTTCTTTTCAAATGGAATAAGATAACGTATATCAGAGAGATGAGATGGCAATAAAGGAGTTGAGGAAAGACAGGTTGTGAAAGGAACTTACCTGCCTTTGCTGACACTGAAGATGAAGAAAATGTATTATAAGCCAAGAAATGTGTAGGTGGAGGCTGGAAAAGACTTTGGAGTAATAACTAGCAAGGAGACAGGATGTCATTCCTACTAGTAGATACTACTGTATTCTACCAATAAGCAAGGGGGAATCTTCCTGTAAAATGTTAGAAATAAACAGGCCAGGTAATTTGATTTTACCCTGATTAAACCTGTATTGGACAAAATAGCTACATAACTGCTGTGAGATAAATCTATGCAGTTTGTTACAGAAACAACAAAAAAACAAAAATAGTGCTTTATCTCATAAGAGTTAGCAAATTTGTTTGTTTGGTTGGTTGGTTTTCCGAGACAGGGTTTCTCTGTGTAGCCCTGGCTGTCCTGGAACTTTGTAAACCAGGCTGGCCTCGAACTCAGAAATCTGCCTGCCTCTCTGCCTCCCAATTGCTGGGATTAAAGGCGTGCCCCACCAACTCCCAGCTTGTTTTCTTAATTAAATTGTTCAGTCCTGGTTCTCTGACTATATTTCATGTACAGCTGAGTTTATGGTTTTGTTTCCAGTCACCATGGTCCAAACTTACCTAACATAAAATTCCAAAATTAAATTATTAATTATTCTAACTTGCATATTGCTACATCACTGTGAAATCTCATACTATACTGTTCCACCCTTCCTGGGATTGGATAATTCTTTTGCCAGTGTAGCCATATGTTACACATAAACCACCCATAGTCAGTTTGTAGTTGTCTCAGATGTCAGAGGCAGTGCAGTATCATAGTCTTCCCCTATGGGTGACAGTGGTGGTACTGTCAATTCAGATACTCCAGGGAACAGCCGTAATATGCTTCCCAGAGGTAAACTTAGAAAGCTAAGTTTTGTTTCCAGGATCCATGCATGATATACATTGTATATGCATGAATTGTAAACAAGGGAAAATGGTTTTGCTGTTACACCTCAGACAACAAATATAGGAGGCAGCCTGTTTAAGTTTGTTTTTTTGTTTTTTTTGTTTTGTTTTGTTTTTTGGGGGGTTTTTGTTTGTTTGTTTGGTTGGTTGGTTGGTTGGTTTGGTTGGTTGGTTTTTGTTTTTCAAGACAGGGTCTAGTTATGCTACCAGGGCATGAAGGTTCCTCAGTGGTTAAAGTGGTTTCAGTACAAATGTGAAGAGTGGGGAGTTCCTGGACGTGTCAGGTAGGTGTGGTAGTCTGCCTCTAGTTCCAGCCTGGTAGTGTGGGGATGGGTATCCCCAAAGGAAGCTGGCTAGCCATGTCACCGAGTTCTGGGTTTGATTGAGAGACTCTACCAAATGAACAAGATGGGCAAGTGATGGAGGGTTACCCCTGATTATCAGCTTTGGGCCTCTATGCATGTGCATTTATATGCATACATACCTACATACATGCAAACATGTATACATACACATACGCACAGCAACAGTGGAGGAAAATGAGAGAGTTTGAAACTAATTGCATATTTAGACCCCTGAGATTTCTTGGCACGTCTCCCAAGGCTTAACGCAGAGATCTTATATTGCACTTTGAGCTGGCTGGACCTAAAGGATTTGAGAATTATTGATTTCCCTATCAAGATTTCCAAAGAACCTCATTTCATTTGTTTTCTAACAAACATACAGCTTCTAGAACACTTGCCTTCTCTCCTTTATGAACACCAAGTACCCAAACAGTTCTTATTCTTTAATTGCCAATTAAATTTCTACTACATTTGCCATCAGACTGTATGTATGTGTGTTGTATGTATGCATTTATACATTTGCTGTCTAGCTGCTCTTTGCACGTTGTCCTGCAGTCTATTGGGATGATGCAAGAACTGTGACATAGGTCCTGGGGTGAAGCATTTAAGCCATGTTTGTAGTTGGTTTCGGAGCACTGACAAGATAGTACAATGTTACTTGACACTCCACCATCTCTGGAGATTTTACTTGACATGCACACACCATCTCCACTGTGTATGTATGTGTGTGTACACGTGCACAACTGCATCTGTCAGTCTGTCTGTCTGTCTCTCTCACCGCCCCCCCCCCCCATTACTCTAAATAGATACAACCTTTAACACAAAATCTGGTAATAGAGCATCTGGTGTATGTTAGTTCTATATGTGTTTACCTGTTTGTTACACATTACCATAGACAGATCTGTTCCGGCTCATTGTACCTGTCATCTCTGAAGAAGACATGTTGAGACTGATTAAGTCAGGATGACTAGAGACTGGCCAAACCCTTGGCAAAACTTCTTTGTGAGTTTTAGAAATTTCAGATGGGGACAATATACCACAGAAAGGCTATATTGAGAGCTAAAAACACCAAATGAAGTACTCTTCACTGACCTTGAAAGATTCAAAAGAGTAAAACCCAGAAGTGGCATATGACCCCAAGGAAAGAGTCATGCAGACACAACAGGACTGATACACAGAGACTAACAGCATACACAAAACGTTGACAGGTTCAAACCAGACAAAACTGATTGAGCCGGAGCTCAGAGAAGAAGTGAACACAAAGATTAACCCTAACAAAGAAGCTGTTATAAATTGATGCCTTCTGGGAAGGAGACTTGAGTCTTCTCAAGTGTCCAGGACTCATTGACAGGCCCAAAGTGAACTCTATTTTTTTTTTTTTTTTTTTGTGACTTGTTTTAGTAATTTTTCTCTTAATGATTTTTGTTTTTATTTTTGTTTTTGTTTTGCTGTGAGAGATAGAGAAAGAGAACATGGAGGGGGGTAGTGAAAACTTTGAAGAATTTGGGGAAGGAGAAAGAATATAATAAAAATACAAGAGAAAAAATTAAATTAGAGATTAATCTCTACCAGCTATGAGACCTGTAGATAACATGTCAGTACAAAGCTTGGTGTCTGCTTGTGTCCCCCTACATCAGTCACCTTAGCTGCTCTTCTGGAGAACTGGCTGCCACTTCTATATCAGTACTTTGTGTCACTTTGCATCTAACCCTAGGAAGATTTCTTTCCTCACACCTTAATGTAGCCTCTGATGCCTGCAGGCCCCCACCTCTGACACCTGCATTGTACCAGGGCTCTCTAGCTCTCACAGCTTATTCTCAGCTGGGCAGTGGCCTAAGGGAGTGTTGTAACTGTTGATCTTCTGTCAAGATTAGTAAGAGTTCTAATAAGCAAAGACTTTTATTTACATACATGTATATTCAACGGATTATTGCTTTTAATGGTCTTCAGTACTCAAGACAGGGTTTCTCTGTGTAACCCTGGCTGTCCTCGAACTCACTCTGTAGACCAGGCTGGCCTTGAACTCAGAAATTGCTTGCCTCTGCCTCCCAAGTGCTAGGATTAAAGGCGTGCGCCACCACTGCCTGGCCCAATAAAAAAAGAACACCATTTTCTGGTAGTTGTGGTATATGGCATCCTCCAAAATTTGAAAAATAGTGCTCTAAGTCACCTGATACTATTCATCATAAATATAATTGAATAAGTTACAATGTTAACTGAATTAGTGAGATAGGATAAGAGATAAAACAAAGTGAAGTAGTATATGCTTTTGGAGGGCTTGATTAGATTGACAGTACTGGGTTTCCATATACTGTGGGGCCTAGTAAGACGATACCCCAATAGTCACCACTACTCTGCCCGAAGCATAAGATAGCACAATGTATTGTGAACCTTTTTTTAAATGTTTATAACAATTAAAATTGTGCCAGGCATTGGTGGCCTTTAATCCCAGCACTTGAGAGTCAAAGGCAGGTGGATTTCTGAGTTCAAGGCCAGCCTGATCTACAGAGTCAGTCTCGAAAAACCCTAAAAACAAAAAATAAAAATTGTTAGATATATAAGAACAAAACTCATGTAATAACTCTTCAAATTGTGTACTGGCTGCATTAAAAATGCTCAGTAAATGTTCGTTGTTCACCATTAAGCTCCTTCAGGCTACCCACAAATCTTGGGCATGTAACCTTGAACTTGGTCTTTGGAAGGATTTTAGTCCTTAACTCACGGGCATCCTAGTGGAAGTTCATACCTCTGATTGTTGTCAATAATGTATAATTTCTTTGATAAGCTGAAATAATTTAACTATGTCATTTTTTACATAGGTCAGAGATGCGTGAGGGTGGAAGACACAGCAGAGAACTGGAAGAACATTTCTGCTTTCTGGCACTTCCTCAGAGTGATGTGGTGGACGTTTACCAGAATGGGCCAAGTGTTGGAGCCTCTGCACCAAGGATACTTGGGAACCCTCTTCTCGGAGTGTATCTGTTTAGACATGTTGATGTTGCCCTGCGTTATGCTTACAGTAGAAGCACGGCTGTAGAAAGTATTATGATTTTTAAGGTAGGTGGTCAGGTAAAACGTACTAAACACAGGAGCAATTTACTTTAAGTCAGCATGGACATAGCTTGGTTTTAGATTAAATTGTCTTAACTAGAATATTCCGTAATTACTCTGTTTTCCTGTGGAATTTTTCCTTTTTCTTTATTCTTTACCTAACGTGGCACAAAGTAAAACGACACAAAGGCAGCACCCATCATTGTCTGCTCGGGGCATAATTTTGTCTGAATTCGTTCTCTCTCTTCTTATTTTTTTGTCATGCTATGGTACCACAGCAGCTTGTGTCCTCCAAACAATTAAAATAGAATTGTAGCATAAGCTAAGTTTATTCAGCTATTTCAGTTTAATACCGTTATACCAATGTCAATTATTTTTGACAAATATGCCACACTTACATAAAATATTTTTGGGCAAAGGGTAGAACAAGACCACAGAAGACAACTGAATGGGAAAAAAAAAGAAAGAAAACTATTTGATCATCTAGATTTATGTCACTTTTTCTTTTCCTACTCTTCTCTCTCTCTCTCTCTCTCTCTCTTCTTTGCCCTTTTTGGGGCACAAACACACATTTTGGTTTTTTCAAGACAGGGTTTCTCTGTGTAGCTCTGGCTGTCCTGGAACTCACTCTGTAGACCAGGCCTCGAACTCAGAAGTCCGCCTGCCTCTGCCTCCCAAGTGCTGGGATTAAAGGTGTGCACCACCACTGCCAGGCTCTCTTCTCTATTTCTAACTTAAATATTTATAGGCTTTTATATACACTTGCTTTTATACAGTGAAGCTTTTATTACAAGTAATTCTAATCTCAGAATTTAATTGGGAAATAAGTGGTATATTTACCACAGTAAAATAAAACATGCCATTCATCCTGTGTGGGTTAACAGTTTATTAATTTGTAATTATTAAAAGCATGAGGCTTTGAAGTATTTGGGTTTGTCTTTTGCTTTTTAGGTTCTCTTTGGGAGAATAAAGAAAATTCAACCTTCTATGGATAAAAACAAAGTTTCTCTGGATCCTTCTCCTAACTTTGATTGCCATATGTCAAGAAATATGCCTTCTCTGAAAGATACCATTGAGCTTCAAGCCTACAATTCAGTGGTATGTTAGTTCTGGGTTCAGTTGATGACTTGAAAGACACAAATACAGAACTATTTAGGTGGCAAAGACTTAACCCCTAAGTTGGCTGTCAACCTCTCATTTGAAGGCTTCACAGTGTCTTCACAACCAATCACTTAAATTTCAAATTGTTGAAAGTAAATTTCAGATGTTTCACTATTTTAAAAAGTGATGTGAGATGGCTTGATTAAATATCAAAATATACTGAGTGCTGGGGAGCTTTGTGCATAAAGTGCTTGCCATACACGCATTAAAGACATGAGTTCCATCCACAGAACCCATGCCAAAAAAGGAAAAGAAGATGTAGTGCTATAGGCCTGTAATCCTTGAGCTAGAGCGACACAGAAGAAGCTTTTTAGAGCACATTGGCCAACCAGCTTAGCTGACTTGGTAAATTCTAATCCTTTGAGATACCGTGTCTCCAGAAAATAAAAAAATAAAATGGCTGTTCTGAGGAATTGAGAGCCAGTATGTTACCGTACACGCATGCACATACATACATACATACATACATACATACAACAACAAAATCACACTAAACTCTATAAATAGGTCCAGTTGTGATGTATTAATGAAAGTAAGTTATACGATGATTTTGATCAATTATATTGATTTCTTATACTTTGGGAGAGGAACAAAGGAAAGCTTTATGAATTGAATAAAAGAACAGTTTTGATATTTTTGTTTAACCTTTGTAGATTACTAATTTTTAATAGAATATTAAATTTTATATTTTATAAGTGAAATAAGTCTTCAATTGGAAGTATTATATACATAGGTTTTTACATACAAAGTGTATTAATATTTTTCTTATTGTGTCTGACTTGAAGTAAGTTTCAGAATGTATGCAATACATTTTTATAGGAAAGTACTATGTATTTTAAAACATTGTGCTTCTGTTAGTATCAGATTTCATGTAAAACTGTGTGGTGGGAGGAAGAAAAGAACTTGTGTATATCCTTAACCAGATGAGACTTTAAGAAGATAGAGGGGTTGCTATAGTTCTTGTCTTCTCATTAAGAGGCGGTTAAAGAAAAACTTAGCTGTGTTGGGCAGCAGTACACTGAGGGTGGGGAGCTAGTTTTGAAACATATATGAGCTAAGTGCCATATTCATGGGATAAATATCTTTTTTTCTCAAATCATACTGGACCCCTTTACCAAAATCACAGTGTAAATGGTTTGTAATGAAAGGAATGTAACTCCTTTTTGAGACTGCTCAAGGTTTATAATTAATCTTAAGGTTAATATATTGATATTCCCCCTGGAAGCCAGGTGCCAGGGTTTTGCAGTAGTTTGACTATTCTTCTTATATTTTTCAGGTGTACTTCTATGAATATGATTTCTTTTCAAGACCAGTAGATAAACCTAGGCAATGTCTTCCATATGCAATAATAACAGTAAAATGTATTGGTCAAAAGACAGGTAATGGACAACTTATGACATCGCTGAGATTCCCCTCAACAGGATTTCCTAAGAGGCTTGGTAAGATGGTTACATTATTCAACCATGCTGGTCTTACATTCCTAGTATTCTAAGACATTGTAAATCTCTGACAAAAGTAGTTATTTTACCTGTCTTCAATTTTGCATGTCTAGGATCATATGCACATAATCTTTCCAATTTGGCTTAGTATATGTACACGTACCTTTTTCTGTGTTGATAGCTATAACAATAATGTATTCATCTTTATGGATGGATAGAGAATATTGCATTGTGTAACTATGCTATTATAATGGGGACATTCAGGTCTCATTACCACTTATTATTCCACATTGGTATTTATAGAAGGGTCTCAGCACTAGCATGCTGGAGTTTTACCGTAGAATCCATATTAACACTATAAATGTATACCTTTAAGTAGAGATGATGTCATTTGAGTTTTCTAAAGTGGTTGACTCAAGTGCATTAAGTTACATCAGAGTCTTTTTTATGAGTCTAACTGTTAGTATATGTCGGTTCGCTGTCTTCTTAATTTTTTCCTAATTTTTGATAGTACTAGAGTCTTGCTATCTTTCCAAATACTTACTTCTGTCAGACATTTTCCTGGTTTTTTTGTTTCTATTGTAGATTGCTTCTGATTTTGGCTTTTCAGATACTGGCAAGATTAGGGTCTCTTGAAATCTCAGTTTGTGTATGTGTGAGGGGTTTTGGGGTTTTTTTGTTTTTTTGTTTTTTTAAATCTGTATGTGAGTGTGTTTTCTGTGTCTGTGAGTGTGCCAGTGCCCATGCATGATGGCTATGGAGGTCAGAGCAGGATGCCCAGTGTCTTCCTTTATCATTTTCTTCCTAATTGCCTCTCACAGAATACCTCACTGAACCAAAAGTTCATTTTACCAGCAGGATTGATAACCCCTCTTGGGATTGCCTGTTTCCACACCCTAATGCTGGGTTACAAGAGTGCACAGCCATTTGTGCATGTTAGACCTTCAAACCAGGTACACATGCTGGAAGAGACCCAGCATGAAATAGCCACTTCTCTGAAGTTTCTGGTCCAATATTTTACCCACATATTTTAATTGAGCTAGGTTTAATTGAGTTGTGAGAGGTGTATTATATTCCATGTAAGCATTAAAACTGTTGTCTCTGACTTGATGGGTTTTGCCTTGTACTTTTTATTGGTATTTGATGGACAGGAATGTGTGATCTGTGTATCCTTGAGCCAGAGTCTCTCTTCAGTCTAGACTAGCCGGGAGTTAGGCAGCCTGGAACACACAATGATCTCTATCTACTTTATCCTCCCAGTCTGCTGAAATGAAAGGTGTGAGCCATCACACCTGACACGAAATTTCTCTTTTTGTTTGTTTGATTTTTTTGTTTGTTTGGTTTTTGTTGTTGTTGTTGTTGTTGTTGTTGTTGTTTCGATACAGGGTTTCTTTGTGTAGCCCTGGCTGTCCTGGAACTCACTCTGTAGACCAGGCTGGCCCTCGAACTCAGAAATCTGCCTCCCAAGTGCTGGGATTAAAGGTGTGCACCACAACTGCCCACCAACATGAAATTTCTGAAGGAGTACATTATTATATTAAGATAACTGAGGTTAAATCTGTCTTAGTTATGAATGTTTTCCTAAGTAAATGAAGTTTTTAAAAAGTTTACAGGACTAGGCATACACCTTTAATACTAGGATTCCAGAGCAGAGGCATGCAGATCTCTGTAAATTCTAAGCTAGCTCAAGAGACCCTGCCTCAAGAGAAAAGGAAAAATCAAAAACTTTCACAGGTTCCTTTTACCTTCCTGGAAGCATTAGCCACTCTTATTTTCCAATGGCATATCCAGTTGTCATACAGAATGGTTTATTAGGGAATCCATCTTGCCCACACTGGTCTTCAGTAACACCCTTAAGAGATGTCAGTCAGCTATAGGTACCCCAAGAACTCCTTAGTGCTTTATGCCCATGTTTTAGGATCATTCTATCAATGTCTACCACCATATCTATCTCTTATGATTTTGGTTGTCTCTAATTGATTCTGTGTATTCATTTGTAAAGAGGAAAAAACAGTACTATTGAATTTTCTAATCTTAATATTTTAATTTTGTAATTTTTCTATAAACTTCTTTCTATAAGCTTTCTTTCAGTAAATACCACTTCACTTTCAATGAATATAATTCACACTTGTTAGGGAGTAGTTTTCCTCTGTGTGTATGTGTTGCGTGTGTGTTAGTGTTACACTGAGTCATTGATGGATGTTTAGTTGTTTGCAACTTTGATTCTTAGCAGCTTGGCTGAGTTTATTGTTAATTTTCTTAACATTAGCGTATTCCTTGGATTTTCTATATATAAGATCATCCATCAGCCAATGTTTTGTTGTTGTTTGTTTTGTTTCGAGACAGGGTTTCTCTGTGTAGCCCTGGCTGTCCTGGAACTCACTCTGTAGACCAGGCTGGCCTCGAACTCAGAAATCCGCCTGCCTCTGCCTCCCAAGTGCTGCACTTCCGCCCAGCTAAGTCTTGAGTTTTTAAGTAGTGTTTTAATACTTCGTTTCACCTATGGGTCAGTATCACAGCTCTTTAGACAATGAGTCATGATCTCATATAGGGTCATGTAATCAAATGTGTGTCATGAAAAGTTTGGCAACAATAAAAAGTTTATGAACATGAAATGACCAAAAATTAATTCCAAATCTAACCTGTGATGAGTCCAAGGTGTGTCTTGTCAGTATTTACCTGTACTTCTCTGCGGTGTAACTTGCCTGACACTTTAAATATATGATCTGTGCCTTGCGTACTAGATATTTCATCACACAGTGCATCGTCAACACTGCATGCTGCCTGAGCCTTTGCCTGAGATTTAGAAGCATAGTAGTAGCTCAATTCCAGAAAAAGAGATTTTTATAATTTTCCTCTTATCATCCTCAGCATGTATGAAATTAGTGTATCTTTAGATTCTATTATGCTAGAAAGTGTGATTTTAAAAATTGCTGTTGACTCTTAAATTAATTTAGCTTTTAATTAATTTCCAAAAATTTTAGAAATAGTTTTTAGTATCATAGTCCTAAAAAAAAATCATAGTTCTATTTTATACTATATATTTATGAAAAAACATTATCATGATTGATTATAAAATTAAAAGGTCAATTAACTTTTTTTAAAGATTTATTTTATTTATATGAGTACACTGTGCTGTCTTCAGACACACCAGAAGAGGGAATCAGATCTCATTACAGATGGTTGTAAGCCACCATGTGGTTGCTGGGAATTGAACTCAGGACCTTTGGAAGAGCAGCCACTGCTCTTTTAACAGCTGAGCCAACTCTCCAGCCCTATCAATTAACTCCTAAAGATATTGAAAGTGCTCCATATCTCCATGTACCAAACATTCAGCCAACATTTAATTTTCATGTAAAAATAAGCATATTCTTATTTGTATACAAATTTCCTTTTATATAAATTTAATATATGGTAAAATTATATTTGTGTTGAAGAACTGTTTAAAAGTAAATTTGTCTGTAGTTAGTAAAAAATTCTCTGGCAAAAAAAGATCACAATTACTTCTTAAGCTTTTGGCTAGGATCAAGTAGTGTGTCTGTTCTTACCAGCTTAATATCTGACACATCTTCTACATGAGGAAGCTTAGCAGTTGGATAGGGAGAAGGATGAGGAAAGGAAATGTGGGGATGAGAATAATTAAACTTCATTATTTAAAGTATGAAACTTTGAAAAAAATGAAAGAAAAAAACCCACAAATGGTCACAAATTATAAACCTTTCTTTGTACTTTTTTTGTTTATATAGGAACTTGTTCACTTCATTTTTCTTACATAATATATTAACATGCACTTGTTTCTAATATGGTATTCCTCTAAAGTTTTGTTTTTTGAGACAAGGTTTCTCTGTGTAGCCATGGCTGTCTTCGAACTCTGTAGACCAGACTGGCCTCAAACAAACTGGCCTCACAGAAACCACCTGCCTCTGTCACCCAGGTTCTAGGATTAAAGGTGTGTACTACCACTGCCGAACTCTATAGAATCTTTTTTACTTCATTAAGATCAGAAGTAAATAATTTCTAAGTCAACTGATTTGGGCCTTTTTCTCAAGTGTTTTATTTTGATAAACCATGTTGCTTTATAACCTTAGTTGGTCTGGTACTTTGTATATAGGCTAGCCATTCTGCTTCCTGTGATTACAAACATGAGCCACCACACCCAGTTTTACTTTCAAAACTGTCCTAAAATACTTGATCCCAAGCATGTGGCTAAAATGTTCAGTCTTACTTCTAAGGGTGCTTACTATTATGCTATGGCTACAGAGAAAGGGTTTATAGGATTCCTTCTCCCTACTTCAATTTTTTTATATATTTTATTTATGTATATGTGCATGTGTTGTCATTCCATGGCACATGCTTTGAAGTCAGAGAACAACATTTGAGAGGTAGTTTCTTCCATCAGCTGTGTCCTGGGGCTCAAACTCACCAAGCTCAGGTGATCAAGCTTGGTAGAAAGCAGTTTTATCCATTAGTCATCTCACCAGCCTCTCCAACTTTGTATTACAATATTTCTATTTTTTATTTATCGGAACTCACTTACCTTAAGTCAAGTTGCTAAAGTAGGTTTATATTTTCCATTGCAATATTTTGTTACTTGGTCTCAATTCTGTTCTTTTATGCTAAGAAGAGATGATCATTGTTAGGTTATTTAATTGAACTATCAGCTACACTCACTCATCACATCCTTTTTTCTTTTTTTTTCCACAGAAAGAGCATGTTCTATGAACAATTGTACAATTGCCAAAAGGATTGGAAAAGGAAAAGATGCTACAGTCATCTTTGAGCACTTCAGGAAACCTGTCGATCCATTTGTTCAGGAAAATTGTCCGTGTAAAGCACTAAATTCAGAGATGAGTCCTTCCAGCTCAGATACTTCTAATTCTTATGGAAATGTACAAAATGGAAACAATTCTGACAGACAGACAGAAAATTCATCAAGTCTTAGAGATACTTCTCAAGTTTACACACAAAATTCAGGTTTTTCTTTCACACCCACTTATAACACAGCAAGTGGTAATGGTGACCTGTTCAGTGTGACATATCTTAGAAGTATTTTAAGTAGTATTTCTGCTGCATTTCCCTCTCATAACAATACTGGCTCAAGTACAGTTATTACTTCAAAACTCATTAAGGACCCAAGACTGATGAAGAGAGAACAGAGCATGAGAAACCAAAACAATTCTGCATGTTTGAGTGATGTTTTGCCTTTTGGTAAGAGTTTGGGTCATGGTGATTCACAAATAAAGCTGACATGCATGCCAGCTAGTTCCATCTCTTCATCCGAAGTTCCTGCTGATCAAACCATTACTAGTTGCTTGGATGCCTCTTGCCTTAAGTTCTCTACTGAAAGTTCACACTATCAGACTCATAATATCTGCTCAAAGGGCTATGATTGTATAGCATCCAGTAGAATTGCTGGTACAGAACAATTTAAAGAGCAACACAGTTCTTCATTTCCCAGTTCCTTATCAAATGCATTTTCAGATGTTGGGAAACAAAAATACATTGAAGAACAGGTTCAGAGAGCTCAAATGAAAAGCAATGTCCCAGTTTTAACAGCTCTGAGCAGTGAGCCACAGAAGTTCTGTGAATCAGAAAATATTTGTAGCAACAACTCTCAGGGTCATTTCTCTCAAAAGTCACTGTCTCCTGATATAAACACTGTATGTAAGGCTGGTCACCAGATGTCTACAGTCTTCCCAGTCCAGAAGAAAGGAAACCTATGTGAATATATGCAAGATACGGGAATGATGAGAACCATCATCATCCCAGAAGACAGCACTAAAGATGGAGTAAGCAATACTTGGTGCAAAGAAACTGTTCTTACTAATGAAACTTCTAGTAGCCCAATTGATAATTCCAATACATTGTACCAGGAACACAAAGAAGGAGGAAATCTTAATTCTTTAAGTGGAAATTGTGAAAAAATAGCAATTACTCATAAGTTACAAATGCCCAAACCTCCCATGTCTTCCACAAGGGATAAAAATGAACTAGATCATGCAGCATCGGAATTAGAATGGTATCTTACTCCAAATATAAAGTGTCTTTCACAAAAATACCCTCAACACTCTTTGGAGCATGAATACAATATTAATACAAATTTTGCCATGGCTCAAGGGCTAATAGAATTAAAAACAGTACAAAATAATCAGAACTTCGGTAACATTTTGTCTGATGCTTTCCAGGAAGCAAAACAAGTTTCCCTGGCCAGTGAAAAGCTCATTGATAGAGTTATCTCATCTTCTGCCATTGACAAATCTCTTGACGGTTCAGTTTGCAACATAATTGGAGAATATACATGTGTCCCAAGGGAAAATGAAAATGGAACTGTGTCACCATATAACCATCACAAAGAAGCTGTTCATGTTAAAGATGGTGTGCAGGATCACAGCCTGTCTTATGATGCAGAATTGAGCTGTGGTCTAAACTTGAAAATTAATTTGCAAGAACAAAGAGATGATGAAAATCTAGATGAGACTAAAGAGAAAGATAGTGCTGCTTTGTCTCCAGAATATAATACAGATAACATAAATGGAAGAGAGAATCAAGATTCTCATGCAAATGACCTTTTCACCAATGTAGTTGAAATGAGGGAAATTAAGAGTAACGCCAAAGTAGAAATTCTGAATTCTGAAGAATGTTTCACATTTAGCTCATTTGGGGGAAAGAACAGTAAACCAGCAGAAAGACCATCATCAGAGAGTGAAGCTGTAGAACAAAGGCATACACCAAATGATGGACTAAGCCTAGAGCACTTGGTGTCCACATTTCCAGAAATTGAAGGCGCTTCAGTGTATGCAGCCTCAAATGCTACAAAACAAGTAGTTGGCCCTACTGTCCTTCCAGTAAGCACAAGTCTTGGGGATCATCGAAAAGACCAATTAAAAGAAACTTGTTCCTCTGAGAGTTCAGATTTGGATTTAGTAAAACATAGCATTTCTAAATGTAAAATTGATACTGATAAAGATAAATTACAAGACTTTCATCAGTTGGTAAATGAGAATTCAGCTCTTAAAACTGGATTGGGAAGTGAAATTGAGGTAGATCTTGAAGAACGTGATAATGCTTCTGTATTTCAACAAAATATGCGTAGTCTGGGAAATGATCTTTGTGAAGAATTTGAGTCTCTAAAGTCTCGGATTGATTGGGAAGGCCTATTTGGAAGCAGTTATGAGGAAATGGAGACCTCAAGTTTTGCAAAAAGGGAGGGTACTGATCAGCATCGACCTACAGAATGTAATTGTGTTTCTTTCTTCTCTGAAGACAAAGGAGAGCTCCACAACCCAGTTTTTCTCCCAGATCTACAAGTTACAATTACAAACTTACTTAGTCTAAGAATCTGTCCCGTTGATGAATCTTTAGAGTTGAAAGATAATTTTTACAAACAGGTAACTGATTCTACAGAACCAGAAACAAATAAGGAAGGGAATGCTTCTGGATTTGGCATGTGCTCCCAACCTTCTGGAGAAAATTCAAGTTTTTCATGTGAAAATAAGTTTGGTAATTCAGTGCAAGAATCGGGAGATATGAGCAAGTCTGGAAGTTTCCATTCTTCCAATTCAAATCATACTACACATGTGGATCAAAGCAAGTCTGGAAGTTTCCATCCTTCCAACTTAAGTCATAATACACATGTGAATCAGGCATCTGGAAAACCAAACAATGACTCTCTGTCTACTGAACCATCTAATGTCACAGTAATGAATGATAAGAGTAAATGTCCCACAAAATCAAAACCTGACTTTAATGATACTAGAAATAAAAAGGACATGCAATCAAGGAATAGCAAAAGAAACCTGCATGCATCTTCCAGAGGTCAGAACATAGAAGATAAAGACTTAAGGAAGCATGAAACTCGAGAGAAGAGAAGGCGGCCAATGAGCCATGACTCATCGGACCGTTTTTCTTCCTTATCTCAAGGACGAATTAAAACATTTTCCCAGTCAGAGAGGCACATTAGGAATGTACTGAATATTCTAAATAGTGAAGCATCTTTGTGTAAAAGCAAACATCTGTCCAGAAAATTGAACAAAGCTGTTCTTCACTTAAAAAAAGCCCATAGAAGAGTTCATACATCTTTGCAGCTTATATCTAAAGTAGGACAAAAGAGGAAGGGCCCATTACCAAAAGCATATGCAATAATACGCAATAATTTCTGGGAGAGTTGTGATCATCAAGGTGATAGTTTGGTGTCTGAAAGAAGATATTCTAAGCACTTTTTGTCCAAAAGAAAATATGACAAACAGGAAGATAAAAGATTTTTAAGATTTGACATTGAGGAGTCATTGGCCCCAGTATCAAAGCACAGATTGTATAGAACAAACAGAAAGAGGATTGCAGAGTGCCTTTCTAGTGAAGTCATGCCTGGGCATGTTTCCAGTAGTCTTACCACTTTCCATGTGAGAGAATTTTGTGATGAAGGACAACTTCCAGAATCACAGTTACCTCTAGTTTATACATCCCAGAGTACAAGTCAGTTAGAATGCACTAATAGCATTGTGGGAAATGCAAGCTCTTCTCAACTTGAGCATTTTTCTGAAACAAGTGGGACTATACTTGATCCAAAAGAAACACTAACTGGAAAAGAATATCAGAAACACACAGAGTTATGTAATAGTGACTCTGTAAAACTTCAAAACCATTCAACATATAGTATTAGGGATATAGCAAAAGAATACAATTCTGATGATAAAACAGTTCTGTGTGAGAGCAGTCCAGTGTATTTAAGTTTCATAAAAGGAGACACAAGTCGTAGTCCAGATAAAAGTTATGATACAACTTGTAAAGCTAACACTGACATACATATTTCAGTTTTAGACTCGAACAAAAAGCACATTTTAAGTGCTGATATTTATGAACAAGATAACTCTGTACCTGATGGTGCTAAAAATGGAGAAGCAATTTTTCCTATAGAAAAGTGTACAGTTCCTATGGAGACCACATCAAGCATTCCTACGGAAAATATGGCAAGCGGAAGTTACACGATTCCTTCAGTCTCATCAATTCTAGTGACAGCTAGAGAGGAAGAATCTTCTGTAAGGGAAAATGAACTCTTCGATATAAATGAGAATGAGATGAATATTACTAAGCATTCTAAATTAGATCTAACATCAGTAATTGAAGAAAGTAAAATTTGTAAGAAGAATATGAAGAAACTATCTTGCAATGATAGTTCTATGCTCTTAAAAGAGAATGTAACAGGTCCTTCAAAAAGGTATATGGCAAAATACATTGAGGAAGAAAAAATTAGGAAAATTGAGCAAGCAGTTTACAAGAAAACTATTACTGAAGGATCACCTATTGGTTTTAAGTACAAAAGTCAAAATAAGATCCTAAAAGAAGAATCATTTCATGTTAACAAGAAAATAATTACAAACAACTTGACTGATTCTCATCTAAGCATTAAAAATTGTACTATAGACACAATTGCGTTGAAAGACATTCCTAATCAGCTTAAAGAAAGAAAGGAAGCAGGGCAAATTAAAGTTAGTAACTCTCATTCTGACACTCTCTCCAAGACAGCCACTGCAGAAACTAATCATAGGCCTGTTTTACATGGGAACTCTAAAGTTGCTGTTCCTCAGAACGAATTAAAAGAACATCACTCACCTAATTACCCATCTCATGTAACAGAACTGTCTCAGATTTTACAAAGAGCTGATGAAGCAGCATCTCTACAGATTTTAGAGGAAGAGATTAAACTTTGTCAAAATATCCTCCCTTTATTTGTTGAAGCTTTTGAAAGACAGCAAGAATGTTCAGTTGACCAAATCCTGATTTCAAGAAAGCTGTTGGTAGAGCAGAACTTGTGGAATAATTGTAGACTTAAATTGAAACCATGTGCTGTTGATACTTGGGTAGAACTTCAAATGGCAATGGAAACTATTCAGTTTATTGAAAACAAAAAAAGATTCTTAGAAGGTAAACCAACATTCCGAAGCTTGCTTTGGTATGATGAGAGCTTGTACAGTGAACTGCTTCGCAGGCCACGTGGATATCAACTACAGTCCAATTTCTATCCTGGTTTTCAAGGACGACTAAAATACAATGCATTCTGTGAGTTACAGAATTATCATAATCAGTTAGTTGAATTCTTAACAGAAACAAAAAAAGAAAATAATTCATACTACGCATTCTTAAAATATAAACGGCAAATTAATGAATGTGAAGCCATAATGAAGCACTATTCTGATTGCTTTGACTTTTGTCTTTCTGTTCCATTTGCCTGTGGAGTTAACTTTGGAGATAGTTTAGGAGACCTGGAAACCTTGAGAAAAAGCACTCTGAAGCTGATCAGTGTACCTGAGGGCTCTCCTAAAGTCCATTTCTATCCAGGAAAGAAAGATCATTTGTGGATCATTATAGAAATAGTCTCCTCAAAGGTTAGTTTTATCAAGAGCAGTGAAGAAGTAAGTATCAAAATCTGTCTTTATGGTCTGGAGCATATATATTTTGATGCTGCAAAAAGTCTTGTATGGAAAGAAAAAAGCTGCTCTTTACCCAAAAGACATTCAGAAAACAATAAAGAAATGGAGGAAATAAATGAGAGTGCTTTTTCTAAGTTGAAGAAGATCTATGGTGTCTTAAAAAAAAGTTTAAACAATGAACCCACTAGTATCAGGCCTAAAGAAGATGCTATGACTGCTTCCAAACAATCAGCTCTAGGTAGCATACCAAACTATAGTCTGAACAAAGCTTGGCTTTCATATCCAGATATTTCTTGTGTTGGTGAGGTACTGGATCAAGCTAAATCTGCAGACCTAGAGAAGTTACAAGACCTCACTCTCAGATGTACAGATCACTTAGAAATTTTAAAAAAATACTTTCAGATGCTGCAAGAAGATAACATAGATAATATTTTTATCATGGAAGAAAATGTTTTGGATATGCTAAACAACCACAACCCTGGAGCTGTCATTTTAAAGCCTGAAGCTATTGAGATTTATATTGAAATTGTCATGATCTCAGAAACAATTCACTACCTTAAAAATGTAATAGCAAAGAAACTGCACAACCAGAGGTTTCGAGGTATGCTCTGGTTCGATTGGTCTCTCCTCCCTGAGCTTATTGGCTGCCAAGAAGAAATGGTTTCCTTTTCCGTTGGTGACACCCAAACACGTTGCCTTTGGAAACTGATAGAGACTGCGATTTCTGTCCTTAAGAAAGAGCTGGCTGTTATCTATGAATACGGTGAAGCTTCTAACTGTTCCTATGCTTTACATTTATTCTACAGAGAACTTAAGGAACTTACAGGTGTTAAAAGGCTTCTGAATAACTCTAAGTATTCAGTTTCCACATATATTGACTTGGTGCCACATACTGCATCAGTAAATTTTGGAAA
This sequence comes from Montemys delectorum, assembly GCA_019843815.1. Classification (NCBI taxonomy): domain Eukaryota; kingdom Metazoa; phylum Chordata; class Mammalia; order Rodentia; family Muridae; genus Montemys; species Montemys delectorum. The sequence continues at coordinate 19,117 of JADRCD010197079.1, read as the reverse complement.
CACTGTGGCAGAATTAGAACATAACTACAAGCAGTTTTTTCTATTACTCAAAAATCTAATGTCAGTCCCTCAGAAAGATTTTGGAAAAATGGTTCATATTATAAAAGTTATGAAGACAATTGAACATATGAAGGTGCTAAGTGCTAAAGATACTAAATTGTCCACTCATCTTCTCTTTCTCCAAATGCTGCGCAACAGAAGGAATGCTTTGCAACAAAATAGACAAGAAAAGAAGGAGACACCCTTTACAGAGCCTGGGGAGGCCAACAGTCAACCTGGGGCTTCTCAGCAGACACCTCCAGGTGCAGAGTGCACAGTAAAAACCATTTCAGGTTCCTCTAAAAAGCGACCTGTGACTGCAGACACATGTGAAGTTTCTCAGGGAAAAGGAAGTACAGACACTGTTTCCAGTTGGAAAAAACAAAAGGTACAAGTGTTTTAAGATCAGTCTTACAATATTCATGAAAGCAAGCTTTCTCTAACAAGAAAAGTAATTTACAGAATAAAACAATTGATGTTTTCAATTCAGCCTGCTAACTCTTAGTATTAGATTAAATGACTCATTATTTATAGACTTGTGTGATTAAGGAACCTTACAAGTACATACTTTTCAGCTTTTTTTTTTTAAAGATTTATTTATTATTTTATGTGTATGAGTAGCTGTACAGATGGCCGAGAGCCATCACGTGGCTGCTGGGAATTGATCTCAGGAAGGACCCGCTTGCCCCAGCCAGCTTGCTCCAACGTAATGCACTGTAGCTGTCTTCAGACGCACCAGAAGAGGGCGTCAGATCTCATTACGGGTGGTTCTGAGCCACCACGTGGTTACTAGGATCTGAACTCAGAACCTTCGGAAGAGCCATCAGTGCTCTTACCCACTGAGCCATCTTGCCAGCCCCCACTTTTCAGCTTTTTAATTTAGAAAGTACTTCATGAAGGAATAAATTTTGATAGTTAATAAGGGGGACAAGTTCATTATTGTAGATGTGACCACAATTATACCAGTACCTGACCAATTTTATTTCTTGGGTGGTTTCTTTGGCCAATATATTGAACATTAGAAACTGGCTAAATTTTGTTGGAATTATAGGACTAATGAATAAACTCTTTATTTATTTTTATAGTGTTAAAATTTGAACCCCCACTCTGTGTATGCTGGGCAAGTGGTCTATCCCTAGAACTGTGCTTCCAGGTGATTTAAGTTGATGCCAAGAAAACTGAGACAAAACTTAAAGGAGGCTGTTTCAGGCCTGAGAGAATAGCACATACCTTAGCAGGCTCCAGGTCCATGACTTAAATATAGACCTACATAAGGAATTTAAACTTTACCTTTTCCTTATATTTTTAAAGCATGTGAAATATGTTGGTTATAGGGATTTTATTTATTTTGGTGATTTAAATGGTAATGGAATTCTTAGTATAGCTAAAAGTGGTAAATCAGCCGAGCCTAGAAAATAGTGCTGTATTTTAGTGGAAGAATGGAAAATGCAGGCTGGTTGATAGTGCTAATCCAAAGTACTTATGAGTACAAATGTTTCAGGTTTTGGCAATTTCCAAATTTAGTTATATTTGTGCATGTGTATACACACACACACATATGGAGAAAGAGTGTGTGTCAGGTATCTTGGGAATGGGACCAAAGTCTAGACATGAAATGCATTTATGTTTCATTCACAATGCCCAAAGGTAATTTTAATTTCTACATGGAGCAAAAGGTTCCTGGTGTAAACATTTCCACGGCCCTGTGTCATAGCTCAGAGCACTGCAATTTGAAGGCTTTGTGTTTGGGGCTTGGAGATAATGCCTAGAGAATTTAAAGTATATGGGCAAAAAAAATGTTACAAATGTATGTTTTTAAAGCAGTTGCTATAAACCTGTGAGATACTGTAAGTCTAGCAGAGTCACTGTTTTGAATGGGTGAATAGATTGATGTTATAGCTTGTCATCACTAATGTAAAACTTCAGTTTTTATTTTTCTATTATTATAATTTATTTTTTTTCTCTTATTTAGGTTACCATGAAAGATGTTGGAAACAGACAGACAGTATCCAAGCATCCAAGGTAGGAGTTGCCAACAATCCTCTTAGTATAAAAACTAAGTGAATATGAGCAACTAATAAAGAAAAGTAAAGGAGTTTGTAGTTATGTATAAACCATTGAATCAGACATGTAGCTTAGAAGACAAGAGTAAGAGCTAAGGAAGCTTGTTAATGAGGATCATTGTAAGGCCTAATGACCTTGAGCTTTATTCGAAGTATTGAGGGCAAATGCCATATAAACTGGAGCTTATAAAGGGATGATTATTAAATCAAGAAAGAAAAATTTATATGTACAGGCATTGCTTAACATACTTGTATTTAAGTTGTAGATCAACTAAAGTTCAAAATTGGCTAAAGCGAAATTGTCTTATATCGGTGGGGCATTACTAGAAATAATGTGTATTTCACAGACATAAGACAAATGTTCTATTTCATAGAAGGATGTTTTAACAGTATAAAGTAGGAAAAATATGGTCTCAAAGAATATGGTCTTGCCGGGCAGTGGTGGCGCACGCCTTTAATCCCAGCACTTGGAAGGCAAAGGCAGGTGGATTTCTGAGTTCGAGGCCAGCCTGGTCTGCAGAGTGAGTTCCAGGACAGCCAGGGCTATACAGAAAAACCCTGTCTCGAAAAACCAAAAGAAAAGAAAAGAAAAGAATTAAACTGTCTGCTACAAGATTGATATAGAGGATTAACTTGACAGAAAATATCCTCTGAAGGTACAGAGGTCATCTAGGCAGCTGTGAGTCTACACAGAAAGTCATCTCTGGAAATAAGACAGACAAATTACCTGTTCTGGAAACTCAGTTTATATAGCATTAGATGACATGTGGGTTGTTATGAAAATGCCTTTTTAGGTTATATTAGTTAAAACATGGGCCTTTGAGCTGGGCATGGCGGTGCACACCTTTAATCCTGGCACTTGGGAGGAAGAGGCAGGCGTAACTCTGTCAGCCTGGTCTGCAAAGAGAGTTTCAGGACAGCCAGGGTTCTTAGACAAAGAAACCCTACGTTTGAAAACCAAAACAATAAAATTTAAAACCATGGGCCTTTTGATTTTTCTTAGTAGGGTATAGAGACTCTAGGCTAAAGGTGAATTCCTCTCAACTCAGGAGAAACAGTACTATTCTTTCTCAACACATACTGGCTCTTGATACTGCCATAATTGCCTAGTTTTAAGACTATAAACAGTCAGAATGTCATGGATATTAAATTTCAAGAATTTTGTCAGCGTGCTTTTCTTATTCTCAAAAGATGAACAAACATAAGAACATATGTTTTAAAAATAAAAGGAGATGCACTCGCTGGTTAGGGACCCACAACTAATAGATGGGGACAGGGAAAGATAGCTAGCTACTCATGAGAGTAATGAGCTTATCAGTGGGCTGGAAGTATATGAACTAGAGACTATACTCAACTTTTTTAAAAATGTATTATTATAAATAAGTACACTGTAGCTGTCTTCAGACACACCCACCAGAAGAGGGCATCAGATCTCATTACAGGTGGTTGTGAGCCACCATGTGGTTGCTGGGATTTCAACTCAGGACCTTTGGAAGAGCTGTCAGTTCTCTTACCCGCTGAGAAATCTCAGCAGCCCTATACTGAACTTTGGAATAATGATAGTTTCCTAATTTTAGAGGCTTTTATTAGAAGATTTTCAAATAACTCAGCCTTTCTAACACAGTATCGAAAATGTTTTGAAATGTGGAGTATATCATCTTCAAGAAGAACCATATCAAACCTAGGGAGTAAAGCTGAAAAAGGTTTTACTTGTATACTCCCAGTCTTATGAATTCTTACACTAGATAAAACTTTCAAATGTTTATCCATTAAAATGTTGTGATTGTATCTTTAAAGTTGTATTTACATTGCACTCCATAGCACTACAGGATCTCCTCCCAAGGATGAAAACAAAATCAGATCAAATTCCTCTTACAGTCTGAAAAGCATCTCTGTATCTCTAGAAGTGGTCAAAAGACAGAGCTCAGTACCTGGCTCAGTGTCACCTGCTGAAAGTGTACACGACACTTGCACTCCAAAGTCAGAGAGCAACGTAGAGCCAACAGACAGCTCACCTGATGCTTTAGCGACTCTCCCTGATCAGCAGGAAAACTCAAATGACAGAGACAAGAGAAATAGGAACTTTAGTGCTGCTGAAACAAATGATAAGGAAGGCTGTCCTTTAATAACTTGTGACCAAAAGGATGTAGATGCCTCCTGCTCACCTGACCACACACCTGCACAGAAGTCCCATAAAACCCCTGTGGATCGCACACAGACCTCGCCTTCAAACCTAACAGTAGGAAACAATGACCCTCTTGTGCCTGATGCAACTATGCTCACAGTGTCTGCTTCCCAGTCTGTGAAGGACATTCATAGCAGTCTTGAAATGAGTGGCACAGACTTTCAACATAAAAATAACAAAATACTAGATTTGTCTACTGAAGATTGTACATGTGCCAGCTCTCCAGAATCTGTGTATATCCAGGACAAAATTCCTGTCCTGCAAGTAGATAAAATGCAGTCTATAAAAAGTGAATCACCAGAAAAGTGTATAACAGATGCACCAAATCCCAATACTGCACCGTTTGGCTCATATGGGAACTCAGCCCTTGATGTGAATGGAACAGTACAGCAGACTCGCTCTGAACAGAATCCAGAAGTCCTGACTCAGAAAGTTGGCCCATCCAGGAATAATCCTCCACAGTCTGCATGTTCTCCAGTATATGATTCATCTGCACATTCATATGGAACTTCATATCCGTACTACTCTTGGTGTGTTTATCAGTACAGCAGCAGCAATGGTACTGCTGTTACTCACACATACCAAGGGATGGCATCATATGAGGCACAACGACCTCCTCCTCCAATGTTGACTGCAGTTGCAAATACTGTACAGAGCACACATTTCAGTAGTTCATACTCTGAACATTATAGTTACTTTGCTGGACAGCCACAAGCAAATTCCTTTATACCAGGAAATGGCTATTTTCCATCTTACACACCTATTTCTTACAATTACCAACAACCAGTTTATTCACAGTTTGCTTCTCGTCCACCAGTCCCACAGCCTGTGTATCCTTATCCGCCTAACCCAGGTGCGCTTCCACAAGTTCCTTGGACTTACGGTGAGTTGCAAGTTTCAGTGACTGATTCATTTTTATTTTGGGCTTTATATTTATGTAAAGGAATTTGCAAATGATGAGACATATAGCTGTTTGTAGACTTGTAGAATTGCTCCTGTACTGAGCAAAATGGAATTTTAAGTTGTAAATCCAGTGTCAAAAAACAAAAGAAAATTGATGATGTTACTAATACATCTTTCAATAACTATCTTTAGGGAGGAGCTAAATCAATTACAGTGAAATTCATGCAATAATGAAATCATTAAAACTTGTCATACAAAAAAACTTGTCATACAAGTTTTTAATGACATAACAATCTTTCATAACCTCACATGAGAAAAAAAATAGCAAAAAAATTAAACCACACCAACATTTCCAGTCATCCACTCTCCAGTAGCAATCGCAGGGTATGTAGAAAGTCTTTTTCTGCAAAATCTGGGTTTTCTATTATGAAGCTTCATTTTGATAAATGGAGAAAAAAAGAGTAAAGTACAAAGATGGGAAAAGGAAAACCCATCTGTTATTTAAATCAACCTTTTCCTTCTCTCAGTTCTAATATCTTCATATAAATGGGAATGCCTTATCTGAAAGTTAGTAGTTTAAAAACTCGATAATTTACCTCTTGAACTTAACTGGTTTTTCTCTGTAAAGCACCTAGTTGTAAAATACCACATTAAAGTCAGGCAGTGGTGGCACATACCTTTAATCCCAGTACTGTGCATGCCAGCCTAATCTAAGGAGTAAATTCCACGATAGTATGCAGATAAACCCTGTCATCGAAAGAAAACAAGCAAAAATCACATTAAAGACAAGTTGGGAAGGAAGGGTTTTCTTTGGCTCACAGTTTATAGAGCACAGCCCATTTACTGTGAAAGGGAGATGTGGACTGGGGGCTGCTTACTGTCCACAGGTAGGGGGCAGAGAGAGAGAGAGAGAGAGCGAGAGAGAGAGTGTGTGTGTGAATGCTGCTGCCCCAGAATGCAAGTGAGACACACAAGCAAATTTTTTTTTGTTTTGTTTTGTTTTTGTTTTTGTTTTTTTTCGAGACAGGGTTTCTCTGGAACTCACTCTGTAGACCAAGCTGGCCTCGAAGTCAGAAGCCTGCCTACCTCTGCCTCCCAAGTGCTGGGATTAAAGGTGTGTGCTACCACCGCCAGGCAGCAGATTTTCTTTTAAGCATTTGTTTTCAACCCCTTATGAATCCTAAAAATGAGTAAGTAAGTATAAAAGCTTATATGAGGTATTATTTGTCTCAGTTGGAATGGAAATATGTTGAATAATTCTGTTCTTCCCCCCACCCCCCACTGGTTGGGAACCCAGCACCTTAAACATCCTTGGAAGGGTTCTTTCCCTGAGCTATATGCCAACCCGATTTAATTCTCTTTATAATTTAGAAACTTTAGCCAGGAGCGATGATTCATGCCTGTAGTCTGAGCACTTGGGAGGTAGGGGCAGAAGAGTCAGAATTTCTGGGTCAGATTTGGCTATATAGTGAGATTGAAGCCTACCTTGGCCATGTGAGGCACTCTTGAGAAAGGGAGCTAGGAGGAAGGAGGATGGGAGAGAGACCTGATCGTATAAGCACCACTACATTAGACTTAATTCTGACTGATTCATTCTAAATTGTAGAAATCTTAGAATCCAAGCAGGTTACAGACCACTACACACATACAAGGCCATCTTGGAATCCTTATAGCTAGCAACCAATAGCAGGCTTTCCACCAGAGACCTCTTGGCACCAAAGCTCTGGAAGGAGTACAGCATTTCTACAGTGGCATCATTGTCAGGTAGAGGTCAGGAGAATCTTCTAGCATTTGTTTTGAAGCAGTTGCTGTTGTGCTGGGCAGTGCTCCTGGTACTGCAGTGATTCTGTTTACAGTCTTCTCTAACAGTTAATGCTAGCTATATGAGGTGGTAGACATTCTAGATACCTTTTCCTTCCCTCCCTGCCCCGGCTAATGAGGTTGGACAGGGCACAGTAGTCTGCCTGAGAAGAAGTAGTCGTCTAGAGGGGAGGGGAGGGTGGAAGTGCTACTGTGCTTTTCTCTTCTGGTTGATGTCATCCATCAGTGGTGCCTTCAGATCAACACCAAACATAGTAGATATGGCAAATTCACAATGTCAAACAAATGTCAAACCATTTGTGCCAGTAAGAAAAGGTCACCTTCAGGATCAAGCCCAGCTGTGACTCAGAAATCTCATTTGTTGTTTTCTTGGTCCAATTGAAAAAGAAAAGAAAGAAACATTAAAGTAATCAGAAATCATGCTTAAAAAGTGGGAGACAATGGCAGTATACAAGCTCATTTTTTTAGTTGTCAGAATAACAACACATAAAAGTCGCCAGCATGGTGAGTGCATACTGAAAAGATTCAAACTTCTCCTTGGCGCCTTCATTGCTTACGATGCTTGTGTTTTACACCCAAAAAAATGAAACTACAGGAAAAATACTTGAAACCTGTGTGCCAAACATAGTGTGTCCTTTATGTTTATTTCTCTGGAATACCCAAGATACAGATGAGGAAAATCCCACCCAGAGATCTTAAGTAGCCTCCTCGGGGTCTTTCCTGATGAATGAATGAATGACCTTTGGCTTTAATTTAATCTAAGAGTCTTTCTACTCTACTACTACTCCGTATTAATAAACCTCTAATCTTTGTTTTGTTTCCTTCCAGCTCCATGGCAACAGAATCCATTTCCTCGAAGGCATTAAAAATAAATCTCTTCATACTGAAATAAATACAACTTAAGTTTTCTCAAGTATTTTTTGCCTACATGTTTTTTTACGCCTGCATATTTTCTTACTTTAGTATTTGATCATTTTAAATGTAAGTATAGGATATGAGATAATTCTTATTATCACATAAGATACTAGGAAATTCATTTTTAACATCAGAAATAAGCAAAATTACTTCCATGCAGTTATAGAGTGGCTTGTTTCAATATTCAATATTACCAGCTTTGAGCAGCATTGGCAGAAATCTTTAAAACCAGGATTTGTTTCTGTTTTCAGTGCACTGTGCTTTACCATTTTATTGGGCTTAAAAAGAGTAAAAATGTTTTGGTCAATCATTAGACCAGTTATTTGATAATTCTTGATGCTCTATTTATAGAATTTGTAATCAATCCTACATTGTGGTGAGCTCTTTTATGTATATCATTTTTAGTCAAAAAGTTTATAAACAAAAAAATAGCTTGTGTATTTTCACTGTTTCCTTAAGGTGAAGTTAGAACTCAGAGACATTTTTCTAAAAGACACCCTCTCAAGATTATTTCTTGAATATTTAAATAGTGGTTCTAATTTTTTAACACTTCATCTGTTTACTCTTAATTTAGCCCATATTGACATGATTGGAATAATTCTGCAGTAAGTTTAATGTTCTAGGTATTTTCCTCTCCACATTGTGATATTTTGCTTAGTAGTAATCATTATGACCAAACAAGATAGAGAACCCAGTAGTCTACACTTACATTTACTGTACCCCAGCAACCATCTCTGCGTTGTCCCCAGTACGGAAAAGCCTTCAACGCTGAGGAAACCCTTGTCACCTTGTAGTTTGCCCTGCTATACAGAATGCTAAACCAGTATATGTAGCAGTTCCCATGTTCCTTCAGACTTTTTGGTAAACTTTGTATTACACAAGCCTCCAAAGATCATGTATGATCTTTGATTGATCGATCCTTGTTTGATAAAGACTAACTCACGTTTTAGTTCACAAAGACTCTGCAACTCCCTAAGGAAAGGCCTCTGTGGGGGCATTAAGCCAATAGGATGGAAGATGTGTCAACATGCAGACTTCAAAGAACACTGTCAGGACAGAACCATAACTGCACGAGGGGGAATCTGAAAGGGTGACAGGAACTGTAGGAAAGTAACATTTTCATAGCTGTTCTGTTTTAAAACCGTGTCAGAACCAGAACTCATGACCATAGGTGAAAGCCATACTTCAGCTGTTAATCAAGAAATAACTTTTCCCAATCTATGTATATCTAGCTTTGATAAAATGATTGTGATATTTATTATTAGAAACACCTCTGTTAGTTGAGTGTGGCGACACTTAATCCCAGCTCTTGAGAGTTGGAGGCATTTGGATCACAAAGGTCCAGACCATCCATAACTGCTAACCTGCAAAGGCTAGCCTGTGGTACATTAAATCCTGTCTCAGAAATTTGTTAGGTAAGCCAAAAGCAAATATTTCAGTTAAATATTCCTTTAAACAGTTTGCAGATTCTATTAATACTATCTTTGTGAAAGTTTTATTGGTTTTAATTTCTCCAAAAAAAAAAAAAAAAAAAGTGGCTGGAGAGATGGCTCAGCAGGTAAGAGCACTGACTGCTCTTCCAAAAGTTTGAGTTCAAATCCCATATGGTGGCTCACCACCACTCCTAATGAGATCTGACGCCCTCTTTTGGTGTGTCTGAAGTCAGCTACAGTGTACTTATGTATAATAAATCTTTGGTCTGGAGCAAGCAGGGACTTAGCAAGCAGGTTGACCTGAGCAAACAGGGTTGACCCAAGTGAGCAGAGGGCCTAAAAATTCAATTCCCAACAACCACATGAAGGCTCACAACTATATACAGCTATAGTGTACTCACATAACATAAAATAAATCTTTAAAAGAAAAAAAAAACCATGGCTGAGGCTATCGCTCAGTTGGTAGCAGGCTTTCCTAGCATGCACAGAGCTCTTGGTTTGATCCTCAGCACACATAAGCTGGGTGGCACATGGCTGTGGCTGCAGCACTCAGCAGGAAGGACCAGGAGGACGTTTAAGGCCATCCTCAGCTTCGTAACAAATTTGAGGCCAGCCTGAGGTAATAAAAACCTGTCTGGGAAAGGGAAAAAATTGCTAAATATTGAGTCACATTTGAAAATTGGAGGTGGTTTTTTTTTTTTAATTAAACATGTCTTTATTCTAAAAGTAAAAACTAGAACAAACTAAAATTGCCTTAAAAATTATAAGCAAAGAAATGAAAAATGACCTGTTTATGAATACCATTTTGGAACATGAAGAACTATCTGAATAAACTGGTTTCTTCTGATGTATTTCTTTTAAAATATGAATGGCTCCTGCTTTAAACATAACTCACTAAATGGAGGAAGAAAACAAAAACTAAAAGGAACTTGTAGGTAAGTAAATGCTAAAATGCAACTTCTCCCACTGCCTGTGCCTGCCCCTCATGCTTTTTTCCCAACACCACTCGGCTTTAAAGTGCTTCATTATTGCCTGGAGTTTCATAGTTAAAGACCCTGCTATTATACAAAACACATTTCACTCAAGAAAGTTTAAATTTTTCACGTCGGGGAGAAGTGATACATTGGAAAAAAACAACTAATGCCCAAGTAATGGACTCGAACGTTACTGGATTATCCATCAGCTGAGATGCTCAGGGAAGGCCTCTTTGAGGAAGTAATTAACCACCTGTCAATTTAGCCAAATGTAAGACTCTGACTTTCCCAATGAGAAGATTCCTCTAAAATAGTATAGGCAAATTGACAGATATATATGAGATAGCTAAATATAGTCATATTACATAAATATTTTAGCTCATGCTGTATAATACTTTTAATTTAGTGTTTATCTGGTGTCTTTGATACCAATGCCTTGGGATCATTAGAGCTTTTGAGCTTTCATATTTTTTATATGTAATCCTCAGTTTTACTAAGACATGCTTTTTCAAATTTGTATACACATCCAATACTGTTAAATGATACCATTTCAAGCTCGTGTCTTTTCCACAACATTACTTAAGACCTGAAAACAAGAAGAAAGGTTCATACTCCTTCCAGTGAAATAATTGGGGTATGTGAATAATTTGGCCATAATTCAGCGATATAAGATGTTTAAAGTTTTTATAATCAAGAGTTCTCAGTTCAAACAATAATACTAATTGAATAATGTAAATTCCCGGTGTGTTGTGGCTTTGAATATAGAACTGTGGTTGGGAATAATAATGCAACATGATTGCTAATACCAGCAATTGGGGAAGCCAACGCAGGAGATTAACAAGGTAGAGCCAAACTGGACTACAGAGACCACTGTATCCACTGGTGGTATAGGACCATACATTCTTAATAGAATTTTAAGAGTAATGACTATAGAGAGAATCCTAGTTAATAATTGCTTACTAATAAAAACTGGTCTTTTGTGACTGGTGGTGGACGAGCACGCAGGGCCATGAAGGCGTCGGGCACGCTTCGGGAGTACAAAGTGGTGGGGCGCTGCTTGCCAACCCCAAAATACCACACACCACCACTGTACCGTATGCGAATCTTTGCACCCAACCATGTGGTGGCTAAGTCCCGCTTCTGGTACTTTGTGTCGCAGCTGAAGAAGATGAAGAAGTCTTCAGGGGAGATTGTGTACTGCGGGCAGGTGTTTGAGAAGTCACCCCTGCGTGTGAAGAACTTTGGCATCTGGCTGCTCTACGACTCCCGCAGTGGCACATACAACATGTACCGAGAGTACCGGGACCTGACCACCGCTGGTACAGTCACACAATGCTACCGAGACATGGGTGCCCGACACCGTGCCCGCGCGCGCACTCCATCCAGATCATGAAGGTGGAAGAGATTGCAGCTGGCAAATGCCGCCGGCCAGCTATCAAGCAGTTCCACGACTCCAAGATCAAGTTCCCATTGCCCCACCGTGTGTTGCGGCGCCAACACAAGCCATGCTTCACCACCAAGAGGCCCAACACCTTTTTCTAGACACACAGACCCACTGAATAAAAACTTCAGACTGTCAAAAAAACAAAAAACAACAACAACAAAAAAACCTAGTGATTGCTAACACGTGGATACAAAATGTTTCTGAGGATATAACTTCAAGTTTTGGTATGTAAATTCTGCTGTTTATTATTACTGTTGTGGGCAGAGGTTCTTGTACTCACAGAGGAGCAGTAAGAGACCCAGGAATGTTAACCCCACAGGCATGTCTTCTGCTCACCCGAGGAGAGTCAAATTCCTGTATCAGCTTCCAGAAAGTTGAGAGTAGAGGTTGTTAACTACCTGGTGACCTTTTTGCTATGTGAGGAGACCTCACCCTCCCTCCAGGTTTTCATTCTTACCTCTTCTCCTGCTTCACTTCACTTCTTCAAGGACCCCCTTGTATTACCATCCTAATTTTCTATTTTAAACCAAAAAGTCTGTTACTTTATAAGAGGACTCCCCTGGACTATCCCTTGGAACATTCATCCCAATGTTGCCTTCAAATGTTTTCACAGGCCGGGCAGTGGTGGCCCACGCCTTTAATCTCAGCACTTGGGAGGCAGAGGCAGGCGGATTTCTGAGTTCAAGGAAAGCCTGGTCAACAGAGTGAGTTCCAGGACAGCCAGGGCTACACAGAGAAACCCTGTCTCAAAAAAACAAAAAACAAAACAAAACAGTAGTTTGATTAAAAAATGAAAACCTGACATTCTATGCAATCTGCATTCAGGTTGGGAATAAGTGTCTATGTAGTCCTTTTTTTTTTCCTACTCAGCAATACAATGGGCATTTGGCACAACAAGTAAAACATTTCTGAGTTTAAATGTACCTGCAATCTGTGACGTGGGACAGACATGCAAAACCAACCATTCCAGTGAGGTAGTATGGTGTAGACACTGAAGGCTTGGTGTTACAGGCCATGTGGGGAGAACTGAAACTTCATCCTGGCAGACATGGGAATACTTCTAAGAGTGAAGCCAACCTAAGCTGAGTCTTGAAAAATCATGTTATGAGGGGCTGGTGAGATGACTCAGCCGGTAAGAGCACTGACTGCTCTTCCGAAGGTCCTGAGTTCGGATCCCAGCAACCACATGGTGGCTCCCAACCACCCGTAATGACATTGAACGCCCTCTTCTGGTGTGTCTGAAAACAGCTGCAGTAAATTACGCCAGAGCGAGCAGGGCCCAGTAAGCAGGGCTGGAGCAAGCTAGCTCTTGCAGAGGTCCTGACTTCAACAGCAGCCACACACATGATGGCTCATGGCCATCTGTACAGCTACAGTGTACTCATACATATAAAATAAATAAATCTTTTTTTAAAAAAAGGAAATTATGTTATGAGTTACATGAACAGAAGGTGTTTCCATAGTGTCTTAGTTTAGGTTTTATTTCTGAGAAGAGACTCTTATCAAGGAAAACATGTAATTGGGGTTGGCTTACAGTTTTAGAGGTTCAGTCTATTACCATCACGGCAGGAGGCTTGGCAGCATCCAAGCTGGCATGCTGAAGAAGCTGGGAGTTGTGCATCTTGATCTACAAGCAGCCAGAAGACTGACTCTTCCACTTTGGGTGGAGCTTGAGCTGTAGGAGCCCTCAAAGCCCGCCTACACAGTGACATACTTCTTCAAACAAGTCCACACATAGAGGAGAGTCTCCTGGAATATTTTGAAGGTAAAAGCATTTTGAGAGGGTGTTGGTTGCTTTCTCTGTATAACAGCCCTGGCTGTCCTCGAATTTGCTTTGTAACCAGACTGGTCTCACAGAGATCCACCTACCTTTGCCTCCCAAGTACTGGGATTTCAGGCATGTGCCACCACCAGCAGCAGTTGAAAGCTTTCTTTGGATTGTAAGCTAGAAAGGGGGTTGAAGCATTTGAGAACCCTTATTAAAAGTAGGTTTTAAGGGCTTGAGAGATGGCTCAGCAGTTACGAGCACTGACTGCTCTTCCAGAGGTCATGAGTTCAATTCCCAGCAACTGCATGGTGGCTCACAACCATCTGATGCACTCTTCTAGTGTGTCTGTAGACAACGACAGTGTACTCACATACATAAAATAAAAAAAAAATCTTTAAAAAAATAGGTTTTAAAAGATCTAAGCCTACAGAGTGTAGAGTTTTATCGGCAGAAAAGGGTCAGGAAGGCCTGGAGATGGAGAAGTGGCAAGAAATCTTAAAAGCATAGAGAGATAGGAGATACAGAAGAAATTAAAGGCCATATCTCTAACCCTACTCCAAACAGGTAAAGCCAGATCCACTATGAGACAAGCCTGACACCTCTGGTGACAGTGATGGGCAATTTTAACCTCTAGCCTGAGTGGCAGCCTGCCTTGTCTACGGGCTACAAAGCACATTAGGCCATTGGGCCGGCAGGAAACCTAAGTGAACTCTGACGCCAGTCCAGTCATCTGCCCCACATATATAGCATGGACAGGAAGAACAGAGGAATTACAAACACCCATTTACAAACCTCTACCACCAACTCAAGACTCAGAGCTTGAGGATTAAACCAGGAAGAGACAATACGATCTGTGTTTATTCTTTCTCTCCCCTTCATGTCTCCATCTCATTTTTAAAGGTCTTCACATTTTTATTCTTTGTGCACAAAGGCTAGCATGATCAGTTTCATTGGGTACAGTTGAATAGTCCATTCAAGGTCGCTTCGTCCAACTTAATGAAGCCTATGTCCTTCACACTGACGGAGCACCAACAGTATATATTCAGCCTGTTTATGGATTAGACCATGGTGGTTAGAGCAGATGAGAACGCTGGACGAACTTCTGTGAGTGACTCCAGTTGAGCTGTGGTGACCCATCTTGTCTTCAGACACCCAACGAGGAAAAAGGGCTTCATCTCAAATTTTTAATATTTCTTAATGTATTCATTTTTATTACCCATCAAGTATTTTTTGGTTTGTAATCAGATTTTATCTCTTGTTCTTTTCCTTCTGCTTACACTTTTTTTTTCTTTTATTGACTCTGGACTCTTGCTTCTTCCTTTCCCGACCACCTCCTTTACCTTCTGGGTTTTTTTGTTTTGTTTTGTTTTTGTTTTTGTTTTTGTTTTTTGGCTTTTTGAGACAGGGTTTCTCTATATAGCCCTGGCTGTCCTGGAACTCACTCTGTAGACCAGTCTGGCCTCGAACCCAGAGATCACCTGCCTCTGCCTCCCAAGTGCTGGGATTAAAGGCGTGCGCCACCACCGCCTGGCAAAAACCACCTTCTTGATCATGGTGTCTCCCCTGCTAGGTAAGTATCCCTTCTGCTATTATCTTTATTAATTTTCAATGTCATGTTTCCTTTATACCTTTTTATAGTTATGGGTACATGGTAGTCTTTATCTTACTGCATCTTTATACCTCGTTTGTAAACCAGACCATATTATGGTTTTTAGAAGAAGAAAAAGCAGGGCTGGCGAGATGACTAAGCCGGTAAGAGCACTGACTGCTCTTTTGAAGGTCCCGAGTTCAGATCCCACCAACCACGTGGTGGCTCACAACCACCCGTAGTGAGATCTGATGCCCTCTTCTGGCACGTCTGAAGACAGCTACAGCATATTACGCCAGAGTGGGCGGGGCTGTCCTGAGTTCAATTCCCAGCAGCCACATGAAGAAGAAGAAAAAGCAGCCGGGCTGGCACACACCTTTAATCTCAGCACTTTGGAGGCAGAGGCATTTCTGCAGCCGGATTTCTTCAGAGTGAGTTCCAGGACAGCCAGAGCAACACAAAGAAACCCTGTCTCAAAAAACCAAAAGAGGAAGAAGGAAGAAGAAGAAAAAGCAGGGGCCCAGCCGTTAAAAGCATTGGCTGCTCTTCGAGAGGACCCAGATTCAATTCCCATCACCCACCCACACAGCAGCTCACAACTGTGTGTAACTCTAGCTCCCTCAAAAAGACATACATGCGGGGAAAACACTAATAAATCTTTAAAAAAAATGATAGGAATTATATATAATATATATCCTGCATGATATAATGTTGGAGGTATGTGATCTGCTTTTTTATTTTGATTTCATGGGGGGGGGGTTTTGGGGGTTTTTTTTTTTTTTTTTTTTTTTTTTTGGTTTTGTTTGTTTTTTCAAGAGAGGGTTTCTCCGTATAGCCCTGGCTGTCCTGGAACTCACTCTGTAGATCAGGCTGGCCTGGAACTCAGAAATCATCCTGCCTCTGCCTCCCAAGTGCTGGTATTAGGGCATGTGCCACCACTGCCCAGCTTATTTTGATTTCTTAAGGGATACAGTTTAGAGATTTCATGACTCTTAGAAGAGACTTTGAGCTTTGGACTTTTAACATTTTGAGACTGTTATAGACTATGGGACTTTTGAGTTGAACTAAATGTATTTTGCCTTGGCATGGCCCCTATAGACTCGTATGTTTGAACAAGTCTATGGGGGCCAAGGAGTGGAATGTGCTGGTTTGAACACACTTGGCCCAGGGAGTGGCACCATTAGGAGGTGTGGCCTTTTTAGAGGAGGTGTGTCACTATCTCCTAGCTGCTTGAGGACAGTCTGCTCCTGGCTTCCTTTAGATAAAGATGTAGAACTCTCGGCTCCTCTAGTGCCATGTCTGCTTGAACATTGCTCGAACATGTATATGTATATGTGTATATATATATGTATATATAATACATATATTATCTTTTCCTGTCTTACTACTTATCTTTTCCTGTCTTACAACTGTGGCAAAAACTTCGAGTACTATATTTAATGAGTGGAGAGAATGGTTTACTCTTGTCATGTTCTGGATTTGGGAGGAAATACTCTCCCTCTCCCTCATTTAGTATAATGTTAACAGTAAGTTTGTTGTGTATAGTTCTTGTTGTTCTGAGGTATAGTCTAGGTATTCCTAATTTTTCCAGACCTATTATCATGAAAGGATTTTGTTAGTTAGGGTCTCTACTGCTAGGATAAAGACCATGATCAAAATCAACTTGGGAGGTAAAGGGCCCCTTTCGTTTTATAAATTGTAGTCTATTGCCCAGGGAAATCAGGCCAAGAACCTGGGTTCAGGAGCTGATGCAGGAAGAGCGCTGCTTACTGGCTGGGGTTTAGGAGCTGATGCAGGAGGAGCGCTGCTTACTGGCTGGCTCCCTATGACTTACACAGCTTACTGTCTTATGTTCCCAGGACCACCGGCCCAAGGTGTCACACACACACACAACATAGTGATCCAGGCCCCTTCTACATCAGTCGTCCATCAAGAAAATGTGCCACAAGCCAATATGATGGAAGCATTTTCTCACCTGAAGTTTCCTCTTCGCAAATGACTCTAGTTTGTGTCAAGTTGACATAAAACTAGTCAGCAAGCCATGGTGAACTTTATCAAAAACCTTTTCTGCAGCTATAGAAATCATCATGGATTTCTATCCTCAAGTTCATTTACATGAGTTATTACACGTGTTGATTTGAGTGTGATGAACAACCTTGTGTCCCTAGGATGAAACTCTCCTGGTTGTGTAAAATCCGAGTAGACCGGGACATCTCAGAAAAACACCTGGAGGCCAGGAATTTCCTTAATTCTTATTAAAGAGAAGTTCAAGAACTTTAGGAAGGTAGCTGAACTCTCTGGAAGAGAAAGGCTAATTAACATTCCTCAAATCACAGAGTGAGAAACAACCTGCGGGTGGGGACACATTCCACAGGGTGGATCTTTGCCCACCTTCAGACAAGGGAAGTCCTTGCCACCTCATTCCTTAAAGACCAATCAGTTTAAAAAGCCACACTGTTCTACCAATCACATTGTGTCTAATGGCTGCTGCCCTGAAAATTGTATGAAAGCTCACTGAACAAGCTGTGCGGAGTCACCTCCTTTCCTTTACGTCTGGGACAGCCCCAGTGCACTGGGATAAAAATCCTCAAGCTCATTGTATTGACCAGGCTCCATGTGATTCACTCGGGGTCTCTGGTAAGCTAAGGCTCAACAGGGTCTTACAGTTGTAAGCTCCCACTGCTTCTAATCCTGAGTGCTGGCACCAAAGGCATGCACCACCATGCCCGGTGTCTGTTTTAACTGTGTGCAGGTTCACTGAGATATAAACTTCATCTGGATAATCTCTCAGCATGTTTTTTGTTTTTTGTTTTTTGTTTTTGTTTTTGTATTTGCACGGTCTTTACAACAAAGACTTAATAAAATAATAGCATGTGAAATACTAAAAACATGTATCAAAGCAGTCTGTAAATCTAAGGAAATGAAAAATAATGTAAGGTATTATAATTTGTTGACTATTTGCACTCATTTTAATTACTGTCTATTTATTAATTTGATTGATGTCTTTCATATCACTTGCTCTTTGTGTTTTTTTTTTTTTTTCGAGACAGGGTTTCTCTGTGTAGCCCTGGCTGTCCTGGAACTCACTCTGTAGACCAGGCTGGCCTCGAACTCAGAAATCCGCCTGCCTCTGCCTCCCAAGTGCTGAGATTAAAGGTGTGTGCCACCACTGCCCGGCTACTTTCCCTTTCTTAACAGACCATATCTTCTTGCCTGCCCTCTAAGCATTCTTTACCACTCTCTACTCCTACCACCTTGCAGCCCCACTATGGAACACACCTGCCTTCTCAGGTCTTACCCCAAAAGGCAGGATTTCCTCTTTTCCTTTTCTCCATCTCCCTCTTAGTCAAAATTGCCAAGATCTGCAGCCCACCTCCTCCCTGTTGTTCTCTCAAACTAACAAATAGGTCCTTGAGCTTTCCTCTGTTTACAAAATATTTCATTAATAAGACAAAGAGCCCACTACAGGGAACTCTGACTTCCCTGGCAATAGCCCCACTTCACAAGGCAGGCATCTAGGTGTGGAGGGGCATGCTGCTGACCTTGACACTCACAAAGCTGAGGCAGGACGTTGCAAGCTCCAATACAGCTTGTGGCACACAGTGAGAACTGTCTTGGGGTGGCAAACATGGGGCACCGAATTCCTACCTCCTCCACAGCGCAACTTAGTAAAACATTTCAGTCTCTCCTACTTACTGGCAGCATTCACTCATGACTTATAAAGTCAACTCCAAACCCTTGTCTTGCTTTCAAAGACCTCCTTCCCTAACCTCCATCTGTGTTTCCCATTTCTCCTCAGGCCACATTTTCTGATCTCAAGGAAACAATTCTCATTTCATTCTGAGCTTTTTGGATTAGGCAATTATTCTTTAACCTGTGCGGTCTAGCCGCCTCAGAGATGGCAGTCATTATTATGGCTCTCCTCTTCCTCTCCCACTCTCTCTCCCTCCTCCTCCCCCTCCCCTCCTCCTCCTCCTCCTCCCC